>JBCEWC010017952.1:0-12218 GCA_038996855.1 Solanum aculeatissimum
GCCCAACTTGACGGACCACCAAACGGTCCGTTTGAGGTCTCACGGACCGTGGGGGTGGTCTGTGGACCTTAACTTAGCTTTTGGGGTGGGTCCTGACCACCCCATTCTCTCTGGACCATTTGACGGAACCCCACACGGACCGTTAACAGTACCACGGTCCGTCTCCCATGCCTTGGGCCATTTTCAGGGCCCCTTTCTAGTGTCTTCCAAATTTCAGGCAGTCTCACTCTTTGGGCAATAACTTTCTCATACGAACTTGGAATTGAGTGAGACAAGTTGTGTTGCAAAGATAGTTCAATGACATTAAATTCTATATTCATTATCCCACATGGTTCAACCCACACCAAAATTTATGATTTTGTGAAGCTCACTGTCCAAACGGCCTCTCTAGGTCCCAAAATAATCCATTTTGCGTTCGACCACTTAAACTCAACCTATGGCTACCACATTTCAACCATGACTAGTATAAAATCATACAAGATCAACCATAAGGAGTTTCAGAAATTTTTGGGTTGTTACAAGAATTATCCCACACATCTCTTGGAATTGGCAGTAGTGGTGTTCTCTCTCAAGATATGGCGCCACTACTTATATGGAGAAAATTTTGATGTCTTCAAAAATCTTAAAAGTCTAAAATATTTCTTCACCTATAAAGAGCTCAATTTGAGGCAAATAAGATGGCTCGAGTTGCTCAGAGACTATGACATGAGCATGCTCTACCATCTAGGTAAAGCTAATGTAGTTGTTAATGTTCTTAGCAGGTTATCCATGGGGTGATGATTTAAACTTGATTTTAAGCTTGAATTCATGAATGTTCATTGAAACCCTTATTGATCAACTTGCATTTCCCTTTTCATGATTTAATTATGCATAGGTAATTTGCGTTATGGCTTATTCATGGATTCTACATGATTTATGATGAAATATCTTTAAAATTGTGTAATAAAGTCTTGATTCCATTACCCATGTTCTTGTATGTCATTCATGGCATATACATGGTTATTAATCCTATGGAAACCTTGATGAAAACTCTTTGTCCCTATGGGACCCATGATGAAAACTCTTGAAACTCATGATTTGAAACTATTTTTCCCTTGGAACCGATGATTTGAATCCCTTGAATTGTGATCACATAGGTCACGATTGGGAGTTCTACTAGGTGAATCTGATAAAGGTGGAGTTCTTGTGCATAATGGATTTGCATCATCTCTAGTAGTGGAAGTGAAGGAGAATCAAGACCAGGATCTCATCTTACTACAACTGAAGGCAGATGTGCATAAACAGAAGGTGATGGCTTTCGCCTAAGGGGGAGATGGAGTATGGAGATATCAAGACAGATTGTGTGTTCCAGATGTTGACGGTATTTGAGAAATAGTAACTGTAGAAGCCCATAACTCTAGGTATTCTATCCACCCAGGGTCAACTAAGATATACCATGACTTGAGAGAGATCTATTGGTAGAGTAGAATGAAAAGGGACATTGTTGAGTTGGTTTCCAAGTACTCGAATTTCCAACAAGTTAAAGTTGAGCATCAAAGGTCAAATGGAGTAACTCAGAAATTTGAGATTCTAGAATGGAAATGGGAGATGATAAACATGGACTTCATCATAGGTTTATCAAGGTCTCGCAAATAGCATGATTCGATTTGCGTGATATTTGATCAGATGACCAAATCTGCACACTTCTTGGCAGTAAAGACAATTGACACCACAGAGGATTATGCCCGACTATAGATAAAGGAGATTGTTAGACTGCATGGAGTTCCCCTATCTATCATCTTAGATAGAGGAGCTCAATTCACTGGTTAGTTTTGGATATCTTTCCAAAAGGGTTTGGGGTCAAAAGTGAACCTTAGCACTGCTTTCCACCCCTAGACTAATGGTTAGGCAGAGCGCACGATTCAGACATTGGAGTATATGTTGAGAGACTGTGCCACTGACTTCAAAGGTAATTGGGATGACCATTTGCCTCTGATTGAGTTCGCCTACAATAACAACTTTCATTTGAGTATTTAGATGACTCCATATGAGGCCCTCTATGGAAGAAGATGTAGATCACTGATTAGTTGGTTTGACGTGGGTGAGGCAGAGTTTATCATGCCAGAATTGGTTCACCAAGCTATGGAAAAGGTGAAAATCATTAGAGAAAGATTGAAGACTACACAGAGTCAACAGAAATCCTACACGATGTTAGGAGAAAAGACTTAGAGTTTGAGGTCAATGATTAGGTGTATTTGAAAGTGTCACCTATGAAGGGTTCGATGTGATTTGGGAAGAGAGGGAAGTTTAGTTGGAGTTACATTAGTCCTTATCAAATTTTAAAGAGAGTAGGAAAGGTAGCTTATAAGTTAGAGCTACCACCAGAGTTAGCGGCCATCTATCTAGTATTCCACATTTCCATGCCTTAGAAGTGTTTGGAAGATCAGCAACTTGTTGTGCTTGTTGAGTGTATTGGAGTTAAGGACAACTTCAGGTATGAGGAGATTCCCATTCAAATTTTTGATCATTAGGTTCACAAGTTGAGACCCAAATAGATTGTATTTATCAAGGTATTATGGAGAAATTAATTTGTAGAGGAAGCTACTTGGGAAGCTAAAGAGGATATGAAGGGTAGGTACTCGCATTTATTCCTACCAGCTGATGATGATAAAGTTGATATGATTGATTCCTATTCTTGGCGTTCCTTTCTATTATGAGTTTAAATAGTGATAGTGTCCTGGAGAACGATTAATGATCTGTCAAATTTTTTGATAGTTTACCTACTTAACTACTTGATTGAGTGATTACATAAGCGAACTATGAACTGGTTGATTGCTAAGGCCTATGATATGATTTGTGATTTGACTAGGTTCCTAGATTGATCTTCATTCGAGGATGAATGATCCCAAGGGGGAGATAATGTAACAACTCCTACTTTATCCTACCTGGTCTGAATAGATGCCCTGAGGAAACTGAGAAAAATGATGCAGAAAAGTTATTGGAGGGAAACCGTGAAGGCCACCTATGGCCTGTAGAGTGATCTACGACCCGTAGGTGAGGCCTTGTACTTGAATTTGTGACTTTATGAAATTTTCCCAAGTCTTAGGCCCATGTACGAGATAGTCTATAAACCATATGAGATTCTACGACACGTAGGTCAAGGTCGTATTCTGATGACTCAAAAATCAACCTTTTCGGAAAGTTGATTTACGAGTTAACAGACGGCCCATAAACTTACTTACGACCCATAAGTTAGGTTTTGTAGGTTGAAGTCCAAGAAACCAAGATTTCTAAACCTTGAGTTACGAGATACCAGATGGCCTGTAAGTTGGACTACGACCCGTAGACAGGGTTTCGGAGGTTCTACTTGGTAGTTTTAAGAGGAATATTTTTGTCCTTTCCTACCCTTTTTATTTAAAACCTATGACATTTTATACTAAATTTAGGTCCCTTATCAGTATCGTAAGTGTATTATTCTTCATTAAACACTTAGAAACCTTGAGAGCGTTGAAGAAGGGGAAAAAGCGAGGGTTTTGAGCTCAAGCTTGAGGATTGTCCAAAATTTAATTATTTTTCGTGATTCCAAGTATGTAAGACTAACTAAAACACGTGATTGTTGTCCCATGTGCCCCCCACTGATGGTAATAGAAAGATTGTGAAAATAGTTAGTCTCCATGCATGTTTTCCTTGAATGTTTTCTGGTAATTTATATACTATATGTATATTTTGCATGCTTGATGATCATCATTCTTACTTTAGACTCTTGACTTGATGATTGAGTTCCCTACTTTTTTGAGTTGAGCTATTTTGAGTTGATGTTATTCTACCTTTACATCTTTTATTCTACCATTTTACATACTCATACATTCCATGTACTAGCTTCCATTTGGGCCTATATTTTTTTATGATGTAGAGACAGGTACTAGTGGTCATAAGCAGGCGCTCCGTTGAGGACGTATTTACATTCAGTTGATTGGTGAATCCTCCCATACTTTCAGAGGATACTATATTTCTTTTTAGCTTTGAGTTTAGACTTATTTTATTTTATTTTAAGGTAGCCATGGACCTGTCATTGGCACCAGTTAGTTAGATGTTTAGAGGCTTCATAGACTAGGTTGTCGTGTTATGATTGGATGTTATTTTTTACTAGTCTCTTTCACACGAGTCTTACTTAGTTGATGGATAGACTGTTGGGCCTTTGGCCTTTGATTTTTCATTATATCATTGCATTTCTTTAAGTATACTTATTCATGAATGTCTTCCGCTATTAGAATATGATTGAACGAATGTGATGAGGCCGAGTGGTTTGCTCGAAAGCTAACAATAGCCTCTGAGTGCTGGCCACGCCAAAGGTACCCTCTCGAGGTGTGACAAACTTGGTATCAGAGCACAGAGTTCAAGTGTCCTAGGGTGTCTAGTAGAGACTTGTTTATAGGTGTGTTATGCACCACACTTTATAAGCAAGAAGCTATAGGATATTAAGAAATGTTACACTTCTCTTGTATTCTGAGTTTAGGTGATAGAGTTTAACTCTATTAAAGTATCTATCAGATTCGTCTATTACGCGTTTGCAGATGATGCCTCCTAAGCGTACCGCCACTGATATGCTTCAACCTCTAATGCTGAGAATCTCCCACCAGAGTTCCCTACTCAGATGGAGATGAGGGGTCAAGGTCAACCAACTAGAGTCACCAGTGTCCCATAAGCCCCTACTGCTCTACCTGCTCCTACTTAAGAAGCTAATTTCAGGGAAGTTATGACTATGCTCACCCAACTGGTAGATGCTCAGAGTGGGAATCAGAGATCATAGGCTCCTAGTTCTAGCTCCCAAGAGACAACTGCTGCAACAAGACTTAAGAGATTTTCTAAGGATGAATCCACCAGTCTTCATAGGGTCTAAGGTTGAAAAAGACCCCCAAAACTTTATTGATGAGATGTAGAAGGTGTTGAAAGCTATGCATGCCACTGATATTGAGAGAGTTAAACTTGCTTCCTATTAACTCAAGGACGTGGCAAATGTTTGGTACAATCAATTGGAAGTGAGTCGAGGTGAGGATGTTGAGCCTTCCATTTGGGATGATTTTAAAAGTGCCTTTCTTGACCACTTCTTTCCACGAGAGTTGAGGGAAGCGAAAGTTGAGGATTTTGTCAACTTAAAGAAGGAAGGGATGCTTGTTAAAAAATATAACCTCAAGTTCATACAGCTATCCAGGTATGCTCCAAAGATGGTCCCAGACATGAGATCTAGAATGAGAAAGTTCATATCTGACTTGGGCATGCATGTGAAAAAGGAGTGCAAAGCAACATTGCTGATTCCGAACATGGACATCTCTAGGGTTATGGTCTATGTGTAACAACTTAAGGAGGATAATAAGAGGGATAAGGAGGAGCATTTGAGCAAGAAGGCTAAATCAACAAGGTATGAGTCTAGCTAGCATAAGCAAGGTAAGGGGGATAGGTCCTACTTTCAGAAGAGGTCTTCAAATTATGCACCATCCTCAGCAAGTGCACTAGCTCTGAGTAACAGGTATGATCAGGAGTCTCAGGGCTATCAAAATTCTAGAGCTCAGGGCTCTCAATCCTACACTAGTATGACTCTAGGTTCGAAGGGTAAACCATCATATAACAAGTATGGCGAACTCCACCTAGGTGAGTGTTGTAAGGGCACAAATGCTTTCTATAAGTGTTACAGACTAGTCATTTTCAAAATGAGTGTCCAATGAGAAAGCGGGGTGAGGGAGGTAATAAAGCTCTATTTTTTGTTGTACCACTGGTCAATGGTAATAAACAAAGGTACCATTACTAATACGGACAGGGGTACAAACTATCTGTATGCGATGGCCAATCGACAAGATCAGGAAGTTGCACCAGATATTGTTGCGGGTATGCTTCGAGTCTTTTCCTATGATGTATATGCCTTGCTTGACCCATATGCCATATTATCATTTGTGACTCCATATATGGCTAGTATGTTTGAGATCCTTCCTAAATGTCTTCTTGAGCCCTTTAGTATTTCTACTACTGCTAGTGAGCCTAGCCGAAGGCTTTACAGAGATTGCATAGTGTCCATCTATCATAGGGATACTCTTATCGATTTGATTGAGTTAGAGATGGTTGACTTTGATGTGATCTTTGGCATGGACTGACTTTACGCCTGTTATGCCTTTGTCAACTGTAGAACCTAGATGGTCAAGTTCTAATTTTTGAATGAGCCTGTTATAGACTGGACGGGTAGTTCTGTAATGCCTAAGGGTAAGTTTATTTCTTACCTTCAGGCCAGAAAGCTAATTTCTAAAGGGTGTACTACCACCTCGTGCAAGTTAAGGCTGATGATGCAGATTCTCCACCTATTGATTTAGTTCCAATTGTCAATGAGTTTCCTGATATCTTCCCTGATGATTTGCTTGGAGTCCCTCCTGATAGGGAGATCTACTTTGGGATTAATATTCTCCCCGATACTCAGCCTATCTCTATTCCTCCATATAAAATGGCTTCCATCGAGTTGAAAGAGTAGTTGAAAAATCTCTTGGATAAGAGATTTATTAGGTTGAGTGTCTTTCCGTGGGGTGCACTTGTACTATTTGTCTGAAATAAATATGGTTCCCTCAGAATGTGTATAGATTATCACCAGTTGAATAAGGTGACCATTAAGAACAAATATCCCCTTCCAAGGATTGATGACTTGTTTGACCAACTTAAGGGTGCCACTATTTTTTTCAAGATAGACCTCAGGTCAGGCTATCACCAGTTAGTAAGAGAATGTGACATTCTGAAGATGACTTTTCGAACCCGATATGGTCATTTTGAGTTTCTAGTAATGCCCTTTGAACTGATCAATGCTCCTGTTGCATTCATAGACATGATGAACTGAGTATTCAGATAGTACATTGACATGTTCGTGATTGTATTTATTGATGACATATTGGTGTACTCTAGAGATGAGGAAGAGCATGCTGAACAACTTTGAATTGTTCTTCAGACGCTCAAGGACAGTGAGTTGTATGCAAAATTCTCTAAGTGTGAGTTTTGGCTCAAGTTCATGGCTTTTCTAGGCCATGTTGTTTAGATTGATGGTATTCGAGTAGATATATAGAAAATTGAGGCAGTTAAGAACTAGCCTAGACCTACCTCTCCAACTGACATAAGAAGTTTTCTGGGTTTGGCTAGTTACTACCGCAGGTTTGTTGAGAGATTCTCTTATCTATCCTCGCCATTGACTAAGCTGACTCAGAAGAAAGCTAAGTTCAAGAGTTTTCAAGAGTTAAAAACCAGATTAATGACGACACTAGTGTTGACTCTACTTGAGGAGACTGATAATTTTGTGATCTATTGCGATACTTCTAGAGTGAGATTAGGATGTGTTCTGATGCAGAGAGGTAAGGTCATAACTTATGCTTTTAGAAAGATTAAGAACCATGAGAGAAACTAACTAACTCATGACTTAGAATTAGATGCGGTGGTGTTTGCACTCAAGATTTGGCATCACTACTTATATGGAGCACATATCGATGTATTTACAGACCATAAAAGCCTGCAATATGTCTTCACCCAAAAAGAGCTTAACTTGAGGCAGAGGAAATGACTTGAGTTGCTCAAGTATTATGACATGAGCATTCTCCACCATCTAGGTAAAGCTAATGTGGTTGCTGATGCTCTTAGCAGGTTGTCTATCGGGAGACCTCTCATGTGGAAGGAGAGAAGAAAGAGTTGGCCAAAGAGGTACATAGGCTAGCATGATTGGGAGTTCAACTAGATAAATCTAGTGAAGCTAGAATACTTGTGCATAATGGGTCTATGTCATCTCTTGTGGTTGAGGTAAAGGAGAAGCAAGACCAAGATCCCATCTTACTCCAATTGAAGGAAGATGTGCATAAGCAGAAGGTGATGACTTTCGTCAAAGGGGGATATGGGGTATTAAGATACCAAAGTAGATTGTGCATTCCAAATGTTGACGGTATTCAAGAAAGGATCATGGTAGAAGCCCATAACTCTAGATATTTTTAATCCATCTAGGGTCTACCAAAATGTATCGCGGCTAGAGAAAAGTTTATGGTGGAGTGGGATAAAGAGAGACATTGCAGACTTCATTTCTAAGTGCCCAAACTGCCAATAAGTAAAAGTTGAGCACCAAAGGCCATGCAGAGTAACTTAGAATTTTGAAATTCCAGAGTGAAAATTGGAGGTAATCAATATGGATTTCATCACAGGTTTACCGAGGTCTTATATTTAGCATGATTTGATCTGGGTGATTGTTGATAGGATGACTAAATTAGCCCACGTTTTGGCGGTAAAGACTACCAATATGGCAGAGGACAATGCCTGATTGTATATCCGAGAGATTGTCAGATTGTATGGAGTTTCTTTGTCTATCATATCAGATAGATGAGCTCAATTCACTACCCAATTCTAGAAGTCCTTTCAGAAAGGCCTGGGTTCAAAGGTGAACCTTAGTACTGCTTTCCACGCTCAGACCGATGGTCAGGCAGAGCATACGATACAAACCTTAGAGGATATATTGAGGGTCTACATCATCGACTTCAAAGGTAATTTGGATGACCACTTGCCTCTGATTGAGTTTGCCTACAACAACACCTTTCAGTCGAGCATTCAAATGGCTTCTTATGAGGCCCTCTATGGGAGAAGAAGTAGATCATTGATTGGATGGTTCGAGGTAGGTGAGGCAGAATTGATTGGACCAAATTTGGTACACCAAGCTATGGAAAAGGTGAAGATCATCCAAGATAGATATGAGAACTGCACAAAGTCACTAGAAGTCCTACACTGATGTTAGGAGAAGGTACCTAGAATTCAAAGTAAATGATTGGGTATACTTGAAAGTGTCACCCATGAAGAGTGTAAAGAGATTCAAGAAGAAAGGAAAGTTGAGTCCTTATTACATTGGTCCCTACCAAATTATAAAGAGAGTGGGAAACGTAGCTTATGAATTGAAGCTATCGCAAGAGCTAGCGGCTATCCATTCGGTCTTTTATATTTCTATGCTTAAGAAATATTTGGGAGATCCGTCCTTTGTTGTGCCAGTTAAAAGTATTAGAGTGAAGGATAGTTTGAGTTATGAAGAGATCCTAGTCGAAATCCTTAATCGTCAAGTTCGCAAGTTGAGAACTAAAGAGGTTGCTTCTGTAAAAGTGTTATGGAGAAGGCAACCCGTTGAAGAGCCTACATAGGAGGCTGAAGAGGATATGAAGGTTAGATACCCTCACCTAATCGTGCCTTCTAATGATGAAATTGATGGTAATGATTCATTTTTATTCTCTGAGTTACTTTCTCATTATTGAGTTGAGTTCTTATCTCTGAGTTAAGGTTCCTCTTGAGTCTATGAGTATTTGAGTATGCATGTCTAACTGTATTCATGCCTATTGATGATGTTATAAATAGTCTTTCAAATATCATCCTGAGTTGAAGTTGATTCTGGAGTATGAGTATTGGAGTATCCGAGTATTTGAGTTCTTGATTGTGTACCTGCTTATAGGTCTCCTAGTTGCTCATCATTCGAGGACGAATGATCCCAAGGGGGAGATAATGTAACACCCTAGAAATTTTAGAAGTGAAACAGGTCCACAGACCTGGTTCTACAAGAGAGTTTATGAGCTGTAGTCTGGAGTAAGGCCCGTGGACTAGGTTGTAGGAGGTGTTTCAGAGTTGAAAATTTTCGCTAAGTATAGAAGGGAATTCACGAGAGGAAGCACAACCCATAACCTGTTCCACGACCCATCTGATAAGTCATAGAATAAGTTCCAGAAACCAATATTTTGGTTTGATTTCCACGAGAGTGAACTATGACCTGTAACCACGACCCGTCTGATGATCTGTAGAATGAGATCCAGAAAACTCAAAGTTTGATTTGCTTTCCACGAGAGAAGAACACGACCCATGACCTATTTCATGGGTCGTAAAAGGGGTTTCGTGGTCAACATTTGATAGCTTTCTTGAAGGGTTATTTTTGTCTTTTTTCACCCTTTTAAAGCCTAGACTTGATGTTTTTATACCTAAATAAAGCTCTAAACCTATCATTTCACCTTTTTCACGCTAAAACACATCCTCCCAATTTAAGGTAAGGTTTCAAGGGAGAAAAAGACTAGGGTTTGAAGCGAGAACTTGAGAATTCTTCCAAGCTATCCAAGGCTTAACTTTGTAGGTATGTAAGGCTAACTAAAACATGGATTTTGTTCTTCCATGTTCTCCATAACCTGAGTTGATGGATTTATTAGTTAATTGAGTATTGCATGAAGGTTTTGTTGAAGGTTGTTTTGAAATTCTAATGTATTTCTATATAATTTTGCATGAATTACAACTTTTATGAATTAAATACTTGAAATAGATGATTTTACTTTTCTATATGAACCCTAACATGAATTCTTGTTGTTTTTACATATTTCATTTAAATAGGTATGCATGAGTACAATTTTGAGCCTAAAGAGTCTATGAAATCCCTAAATGCTTTAACTCTACTTTTGATTGCCTGAATGCTATGAGTTATAATGATGCATGATTGAGCCTTTATGAGTCAAGAACTGAACTTTAAAAGAATGTTACCAAAGAGTTGATAATTGATGTGATGAATTGAGTTGATGAATGTCCAATGAGAATAGATAAATGAGTTAACCATAGGGTTGATATCTTATGAGCATGTTGAGTTTTGAGAGGAGTATTGAGCACTGAATTAAGTAAGAGTAAGTCTAACTAAAACTCAATAACTATGTGGCCAGCGTAGGAGAGGATTGAACAAACTCAATACTCTGTGGCCAGCGTAGGAGAGGATTGAACCATAAAAATAGATGTTTCCCTATTGTCCCAAAAAGAGGACTTGATGTTATTATTGTGGATCCATTGATGGGATGTCCCTTACCTTATCAAGGTATTAGATAGATGTGGCAATGACATTGCTTTGTTGTATCATCACCGACGCATAGGTGATGGTTGTCGGTTAGAGAAATTCTTAAATAGGCCTTGATAGTACTATGAGTGGATTGGATCAGATGGTATGTGAGTGGTGATTGTCTGAAATTGCATTCTTACTTTAGACTCTTGACTTGATGATTGAGTTCCCTACTTTCTTGAGTTGAGCCATTTTGAGTTGATATTATTCTACCTTTACATGTTTCATTTTGCCATATCACATACTCGTACATTCCATGTATTTACATCCATTTGGGTCTGCATCTTTTAATGATGCAGAGATAGGTACTAGTGGTCATCAACAGGTGCTCCGTTGAGGACCTATTTACATTCAGTTAATTGGTGAGTCCTCTCATACTTTTGGAGGATACTATGTTTCTTTTTAACTTTGAGTTTAGACTTATTTCATTTAATTTTGAGGTAGCCTTGGACCTGTTATTGACAACAGCTAGTCAGATGTTTAGAGGCTTCATGGACTAGACTGTCGAGTTATAATTGGAGGATATTTTTGACTAGTCTCTTTCACAATAGTCTTACTTAGTTGATGGATAGACTGTTGGGTCTTTGACCTTTGATTTTTCATTATATCATTGCATTTCTTTAAGTATACTTACTCATGGATATCTTTCGCTATTAGAATGTAATTGAACGAATGTGATGAGGCCAAGTGGTTCGCTCGGGGACTAGCAATAGTCTTTGAGTGTCGACCACGATAAAGGTACACTCCCGGGGCGTGGCACATCATGAACTTGATTTACTGAATGAATATTTTATACAAGTTATCTCACAAACCCTACATATTTCTTGGAAAAAGATTGCATGAACGAACTTAGGAATTAAGTCTAGAACCTTGACTTGAGAATGTTGACTGTGATTGTGATGTGAGCATGATGATAGGTTGATAGAACTTGATAGTACTGTGAGTCTTCAAATTTGAATTCTAAATATTGGTTTAAGTTGAAGTCCTCTTACGTGATTGTCTCATTTATTCATGAAAGATTTACTTGATAAAATTGATAAACTGAAAGAGTCCATTAAGAGACTCACTGATTTGTTGACTGGAACAGACTGATGTTTATGAGCATTGAGTCTTGAGAGGAGTATCGACCACCGAATTAAGCAAGAGACAGTCCAACTCAAGCTCAATAACTACATCGTCAAGCGTAGGTGAGGATTGAAATTGTTAAGTTGGGAGTTTCCTCCCGATGGGTTCCTAAAAGAATAGAGGACTTGATTGATTGTATCCACTACTAAAAAAACAGTGAATACCGACCTCAAAATTACCGACCTCCAATAGAAGTCGGTAATTTTTGACTTCCGGA
>JBCEWC010017953.1:0-12217 GCA_038996855.1 Solanum aculeatissimum
GACTCTTGTTAAGTATGCATAAGAGTAATGAAAGTGATTTGGCTTTTAAGCCCAAGTATGCATGATTTGATGTTCAATTGTCAAGTTTTCAAAATAGGTTGCTACCAAAATGGGAGGCACGTAAGGTATGCTTTGATATGATATGATATGTAATCCTTCCCAAATGACCGGATCATAAGGAAGGTGGCCATCACACCGAAATGGGAGGTCGTAAGGTGTGGTGTAGATTACCTTTGGCAAGTAATCTTCTTCGATCCGATGGGGGGCCTCATCGGGGAAGTTCATGTTTTAGCTTACATGAGTTTGGATGTTGGTTATGGTTCAATCCCCTCTATACTATAAGCATTATGTCATTCATCCATCATGGTTATCATGGCATATTGATATACTATTCTTCCTTATATTCTCTTCTACGTATGTGCCTCTGCCATCTAGGTTGTCTATAGGTTCATGTGCATAAGCATTTACATGCCCACATACTTAGTGCTTTATTGTGCTAACCCATACTCTTTTTCTACATGTTCTAACAATGTAGGGACCGGTGACGACCTCTATCTACCGTTGAACGACGAGTGACATCCTCGAAGCCTTTGCTTGTGGTGAGCCCTTTTGTTCAAGGGCAATATCTACTTTCTCTTTCTTGTATTGTTTTACCTTCTTTCTTTATGAATTGAGGGTGAGCCCGGATTATGTCGAGGCCCCGCTTTATCCTATGTAGAGGCTATGTTGGACATGTTAGACTCTTGCACATTTTATTATGTTTTGATGAGATGTTATGACTATTGAGATTTGGCCATGAGAATGATGTTTCGATTATGCTTATGATTATGCTTTGACTTTTGAATGTTGGGAATGTGCTTATGTGGAAAGTCCCCTAACCCGGTATGCCCCCATAGCGTGAGTCCTACTTACCCACCACTTATAAATACTTCTTATATACTATGTGATTCATGCTCATCCTATTCCCGGCAACATCCCCATACCTTGAGTCCAAAGCCCCATTTCCCCTAGAATTATGTGTTATGTGTTTACTTTCCTGCGCTTCCAAACTGGTGATGTGAGTAATGATGCTATGATGGCTTGATCGAGGACTTTTGGGTTCTCCTTCACCATGTCACATCTAGGACCCTCTTCCGGGTCGTGACATCATGGATCCAATAATCAATCAAGTCTTATTAATTCAAGATAATAAACATAGGGAAGCATTTCAACTTTAACGAATTCAATCTACTCCTACATTTGACAATATAGTTATTGAGCTCGAGTTGGACTTACTGTTACTCTATTCGGTGCTTGATACTCCTCCAAAAACTTAATGCTCATAAAAAATCAATCCACTCAATAAGTATCACATGGACTCTATCAATTCATCAATTTTATCAAGTCAATCATCTATCAATCCCATCAATCTCTCAAGAGTGGATTAGACAATCATTTAAGAGGTCTATCAATTTAGACCAATTATTTGAGTTTAATTATGAAAACTCTCAGGACCATTAAGTTCTATCAATATCATCATCACTATTCTCAAAATACAATCACAATGACAATCACAATCACATTCGTACTATCAAGGCTTTAGACTCAATCCCTTATAGGTTCATTCATGCAATATTTAGTAAATACTATCTAGGATTTAGGTTCATTCATGCAATATCCCAACCTTTTCACCTGCCTGTGGTCAAGGAATTT
This sequence comes from Solanum aculeatissimum, assembly GCA_038996855.1. Taxonomy (NCBI): domain Eukaryota; kingdom Viridiplantae; phylum Streptophyta; class Magnoliopsida; order Solanales; family Solanaceae; genus Solanum; species Solanum aculeatissimum. The sequence goes on from JBCEWC010017953.1 coordinate 1,693, forward strand.
TAAAAGGTGTCTCATTTTTTTCCTGAAAAATTCAATATCTGGTGGTACCAATGTAACATGGAAATGAATGCATACAAATGCCATAATTCAATGTAAATGACAATAATATAATAAAATAATTGATAATTTAAATGTTATAGTACCGAAAAGAAATGTCAAGTATCACAATCAGAACCCCAAGTCCTTAGTATATCTCAAATTATCATACTTTCACCAATAGTCAATTATACCATTAATATCGTACTTCGCAAGTCCAAAAATATGAAACTAAGTCCCAGAAAGTACCTCGAATACCAACTAATAACACAATATTTTCCAAATGATTTCACAAGTTTCGTCTTACCACAATAACATCCATAAATATCTTGAATATCAAGGATTTATTTCAATTTTGCCAAATAAATTCACAATTCACTCCAAGTTCCAATACAATCTATATCACATTTTCGCTAAAATTCCATCACACCAATTCAATTTTCATAAAATGATTCAACTTTTACAATTATCACATAAATAAATCCAATAACTTCAAACCAGTCTCAAAAAGGTTAGTCAAACCTAACTCAATGTCGAAACTGCACTTGAACCATGCTTCCAAGCACTTGAAGTTTTAAAAATGAGCTCGAATCAACCAACCACTATCAAGAATTGATAATATGCATCAAAAGATGAATTTTGATACCCATAATGGCACAATTAGATTCGGGGGTAAAATAGTCAAAATTAGGGCTAAATTTTGTAGTTCACAAATCTAGAATTAAATTGAAAATTATGATTCTACATGAGAAAAAAAACTTGTGGATGAAAATCCCACTAAAAATTAGCTCAAATTGAATGAGAAATCACCAATTTATGTTTCAAAACATAGACTATGAAAAATTCAATTTTTAATGTTCAAAACCATGAAATTCAAGATAAAATTAAGAGAAAAGTGATGGAAATTCCTAAGTTTGAAGATAGAAACATCTACCCAAAGGTTTTACCTTGAAAATCTTTGAAGATCCCTCTAAACCTAAGCTTGGAATATTAAAAATGGTGGGGAAAATTGTGAAATCCATCACTTTAAATCATTAAAATTGTTTCAGTGAAATTGTACTCTGTGAACGTGGAGCTCAATTGATCTAACACCTCCACGAACGCAGGTGGGGTCCCATGAACGCGGAGGTCATCAACATCAATCCTCCGCGAACACGGAGTCCTATTCCATGAGCATATAGAAGAAATGTGATTCACCAGATTCAGCAAAATCAGATAGTTTTAAGAACTCATAACGGACACCCGAGGTTTGTTCAGAATCTGATACACACAAACTAAATATGTAACTCTACCATAAATGACATTCCAAATTCAATGAAATCATTAGAATTTGATACGAAGGTCTCCTTGGCCTTGAACCTAGTAACGCTCAATAAAACTAATCAAGAACTCAAATACCCAAAATAACTTCACAAACCCCAAAAATTACAACGAGACTATTTTCTAGCGTTAGTTTCACCACCTAGAACCACTGGAACTGTCAAAATTTTGATGAGAGCTTCTGAACTTCGAATGTTGACCAAAGTCAAATTTAGTCCATTTGTAACTCATATCTGCAACTTTCAACCTAAAATCCACAAACAAACTCTGAATTCGATTCTGACACTTTTCCTAAACCACATTCGACGTTCCGGAACTAATGAAATCGATGAATTTCCATTTTAACACATGAAACTTCAAATGCTACAAAAACTCACTTTCTCAACAACTTAGGCTTTCAAAAGTGCTAAAACTCACATTTTCACTTTTTAGACACTAGTTCTCAGTTTCAACACACAAATAGTTCAAAATAAGTCCAAAGCAACTTATAAAAAGTCAAAATAGTAACTTCCACTAATAAACTCAAAAATGACCGATAAGATCATTATATCATTCACCACTAAAAATAATGTTCGTCCTTGAACATAAGGGAAAAGAAGGTACCTAAAGCCTTAAAAAGGTTGGGATTTATGGCTCGCATATCTGACTCCAACTCCCAAGTAGCCTCAACGAGACAGTGCCACCACCGAATCTTCACTAAAGGTATGTCCTTGGTCCTCAACCTCCAAACTTGCTATCCAAAATAATTATCGGCTCCTCCTCATATGAAAAGTATGCACCCAACTCAACTGAATCATAGAAAATAAAATGTGACTCATCTAAAATGTAATGGCAGAGCATGAAAACATGAACTACTTGATGAAGTATTGAAAGTCTCGGGGGCAATGCTAACTTATAGGCAACCTCATCTACCCTCCTCAAGATGTCAAACGAGCCAATAAACCTAGGGATGAGCTTGCCTTTCTTCCCAAACCTTATCACACCCTTCATAGGTCATATTTTCAGCCATACATTATCTCCAAGCATGAACTCTAGAGGCCTAGTCCTCTTGTCAGCATAACTCCTATGGAGGCTCTAGGTTGTCAACAACCTACTCTGAATCAACCGAACCTGATCCATAATATATCTGAGCAAGTCAACACCCAAAGTATCAGCTGAACCTGAATCAAACCACCCAATAGGTGACCTACACCTCTGGCCATACAATGCCTCAAACTGTGTAATCTAAATATTGGAATGGTAGTTGTTATTGTAAGAAAACTCTGCCAAAGGCGAATATTGATCTCATCGGGCCCTAAAATCTATCACACATGCTAAAAGAATATCCTCCAACATATAAATAGTGAACTCGAACCACCCATCAATCTAAGAGTAGAAAGCTGAACTCAGATCCAATCGAGTACCCAAACCATATTGTAGGGCCTTCTAAAAATGTGAAGTGAACAAGGACCCTCTATCAGACATTATAGACATCGGCACCCCATGCAATCTAACAATATCCCAGATGTACAATCTAGCTAACTGCTCCGCACTATAGCTAGTCTTCACCGATAGAAAATGAACAAAAAATGTCAATCAATTTACAATAACCCAAATGGAGTGAAACTAGCCCAAAGCCAAGGGTAGGCCAGTAACAAAATCCATAGTAATGCACTCCTACTTCCACTCGAGAATGGGCATTCTCTGCATCGAATCCCTAGGTCTTTGGTGCTCATATTTGACTTGTTGATAGTTTAAGCACTTAGCCACAAATACAATAATGTCTCTCTTCATTACACACCACTAATAGTGTCATTTCAAATCATGAAACATCTTTACCACACCAGGATGGATAGAATATCTGGCACAATGCACCTACTCCAATATCAGTCTCACCCAATCTCCTACCTTAGGCACACAAACTCAACCATTAATCCTTAAAACACCCTCTGAGTCAATATTAGATGCTTTTGCTTCACCCCTCAACACCTTATAATGAATCACGCATAATCCAGAATTATCAAACCGGTGAGCACACACCTAATCAAGCAATGAAGATCTAGCCTCCAAAAATGCTAAAATGTTATGAGGGGTAGAAATATCTAGTTGAACCAGTTGTCGAGAAAGTGACTAAACCTCCAAAGCTAAGGGTCTCTCCTACGCTCTCAAGAATGCCAAACTCCCCATGCTAGAGGCCTTCCATCAAAAGACAACCACCACCATATTTGCCTTGCCCGAGTGATATAGAATTAAAATATCATAGTCCTTCAACAACTCCAACTAGCTATTCTGCCTCATGTTCAAATTAGGTTGTGAAAAGATATATTTAAGACTCCAGTGATCAGTAAAGATCTCACAATGCACTCAAAGAGATAATGCTTCCATAACTTCAATATAAAGACCACCATAGCTAACTCTAAATCATGGGTAGGGTAATTCCTCTCATGCACCTTCAACATCGAGATGTATATGCTATCACACTCCCTTTTTACATTAACATGCAACCCAAACCTACTCCAGAGGTATCACAATACACCACAAACAGTACTCTCTCCTCTGGCAAAGCAAGAATAATATTGAGGTCAATAAATCCTTGATCTTTTAAAAGTTACCTCACACTCTTTTGATCACTAAAAATCCATATCTTTTTAGTGAGTCTGGTCAATGGGGCTGCAATGGAAGAGAGAATCCCTGCACAAAGCAGCGATAATACCCCGCTAAGACAATAAAACTCCAATCTCTATCACTGATGTCAGCCTAGCCCACACACTAATTGTCGCCACCTTAGCCAGATCTACCATAATGCCACGTTTCATCACCACATGCCCAAGGAAAGAAACCGACTCAAGCAAAAACTCACATTTTGGAAACTAAGCATATAACTTTTTTTTCTCTCAACCTCTGAAGTACAATCCTCAAATGTTGTACATCGTCTGACTCATTCTTTGGAATAAACCAAGGTGTTATCAATAAATACAATCATAAATATATCCAAATAAGGATTGAACACCCGGTTCATTAACTCCATGAAAGTGACTAGGGCATTTGTCAATCCAAAAGACATAACCACAAATGCATAATGGCCATAGCGAGACCTAAAGGTTGTCTTCGAGTTATTAGACTCCCAAACTCTAAATTGGTAATAGCCAGATCTAAAATCAATCTTGGAAAACACAGAAGCACCCTGCAACTAGTTGAATAAATCATTAGTATGAGGCAAAGGATATTTATTCTTGATGGTCACTTTGTTCAATTGGCGGTAATCAATACACATATAGATAGTGTCATCTTTCTTCTTAACGAACAAAATAGGAGCACCCCGAGGGGTTACACTCAAACGAATAAACCCCTTTTTCAACAAATCCTCCAACTATTCCTTTAGCTTCTTTAGCTCAATTGGAGTCATCTAGTTGGGGGCAATAGAAATGAGATTAGTCCTTAGCTCCATATCAGTAGAGAAATTAATGTTACAATCTGGAGGAACACATAGCAAATCTCTAAGAAATACATCTATAAACTCCCTACAACTCTAGTGATCTCCAATAATGGTGACTCTTACAAACAAGCCCGAACATGAGCCAAAATGATAAACATCCCTTATCTATCAACCTATAAGCATGCATATAAGATATCACCCTCTTGGGATAAGAACTAAATGTACCAGTCCACACTAACTGGGGCAAACCATGACAAGATAAAGTCAAAGTCTTTACATGGTAATAAAAAATGGAATAATATAGTGATAATTAGTCCATGCCCAATATCATGTCAAAATCAACCATATCAAGAAATATCACATCAGCAATAGTCTTCCTCCTTGAGAAGGTAATAATACAACCCGGTACACTGGATTCACCACTAAAGACTCACCTACCAATATAGAAACACATATAGGCTCGACAAGGGGCTCACACATAATACTAAGGTTTGTGGCAAAATAAGTTGATACATATGAATAGGTAAAGCCTGGTTAAATATAATTTAAGTAGAATGGTAGCACACCGGGACCATACCTGTGATAAAAGCATTAGAGGCCTCTACCTCAACACGGTCTGGGACTGCATAACATACCCTACATCCTCCACTAGGTTGTGGGCCTCGATGAGCTCCACCTCTCACACTATCTTTGTCTCTTCTAGTACCACCCCTCATGCCTTGAGAAGTGTCCCTCGTTGTTGATGTTAGGGCAGGATAAGTTGGTTGGGTCCTTGATGACTCAGCAGGAGGTGCATGATGAGGACAATGGTTGGCCAAATTCCTAACCTTATCACAAACATAACAAGCCTTGGGATCCCATCCCTGAGATGACTACCCCAAGAAACCACCACGCTTAGTTGTACCCAAAGAGTTATCGCAACCCGTCTAAATAGGCCTAAATCTATCAACATGAGAAGTGGCTAGAATAGTTACATGTACTGCTCTGCCCTGATGACCCCATCTATGAAACTCCCTATCTCATGATGGGTATCCACTAAACTGACCGTGATGGCAAAGTCTTTTTCCGCCATCCTAACGATGATACACTCAAACATAAGTATAGTCCACCACACTTTGAAAAGTACCACCTGCTAGGACGAGTGAAGTTGTAGCCTCCTAAAGATATCCTGCTAACCCTTTGGCAAAATGTCGAATCCTCTCAAACTCAATGGGAATGCTAGATAAGGCATACCTGGAAAGCTCATGATATCTAGCCTCTTAATGAGATAATGTCATAGATCCCTATTGTAGCCAGTCAAACTCATCTCTCCAACTATCCCAGAGACTATAAGGTACAAACCTCTCTAAGAATACCTCAGTAAACTAATCCCATATCATAGCTGGTGATCCAGTAGGTCTGCGGGCTAAAACTGATCTCTACCACTCCTTGGGCAAGCTAGTGAACTAGTAGGAAGTGTAAGCAACTTTGTGAGTCTCAAGAAAAGCCAAGTTGCATAATCGATCCTGACACTTTAATAGAAAGTCATAATCCCTGTCACTAAGCGTACCATCAAACCAGGGAGGATCTAACCAGACAAACCTCTCAAAACTCTTTTTCTTGGTGATAGACATAGTACGGTTGGCAAAATCTAGTGGTACCATAAACCTGGGTGGTGCAATGGATAGTGCAATTGATAAACCCAGAAGTTGTGGCCTAGTAATCAACTGATCAGGCTGAGGCAGAATACTAGAAATCATGAGGGACCCACTAGAGTTAATGAAGGACCAACAGGTACCATAGGTGGATCAACAGGAATGTAGAAGGACTAGTCAGTACTGCAAAAGCTAGTGTATCAAGAATAACAAGAGTCAGAGGAGCTCCCTCAAGTCTAGCTAATACACGCATGAGCAGCTCTTACATTGAAGGCATGGCATTTGGTGCTGGTGGTGGTGGAATAAGGTCTATAGGCTCCTCAAACTCATGCCAAGGCTCCAGTTAAGCTACTCTAGCCTATCTCTAGGGTGGTGTTGCCCCTCTAACACGTCTATGACCCGTAAGCCTACCATGAACCCTTCCTCGACCATGGGTAGATGCCACATCAGCTGTCTCAGACTCACCCACCAACCACCGGGCTCTAGTCATTAGCATTTGTGTAGAAGGAGTAAATTACATACATTCAAGATAGTTGATATGAAGGAACGCACAAATAGAAACAAGAATAGAATTTATCCTATCAAGTTCCATGCAGCCTCCCGAAGATGGATATAGACGTCTACATACCGATCCGTGAGACTCTACTAAACACCCCTCTCTTTACTCATGAGCCCAACGAACCTATAACTTTGATACCAAATTTGTCATGATCTGAAACCAGATCAAAACTAAAGGAGGAAAGACTAAGATAAAATAATCACAACATGTAGATTAAAATCCCAAAACCTGAATTTATAGGTGCAAGAGTTCCTAAATAGTGTGAAAGAGTAAATATAAGGTTGTATGGCAAAAGAAATACAAAGTCTAGTACGAAATACATCTAGAAAAGTCTCAACAATACAATGGTGACTTGATGTCTAAGCCTCAACATTGTGATCTAGGGAAAGATACGAAAACTCCACCGAAGTGAAATCAACTACCAAGAAGGGGTCCCTAAGCTCGATTTGTAGAGAGGAAACATAGTAGGAGTTAGTACATCAAAATATACCCAGTAGGTTCAACTGACGGGGATAAAAGAATTGGATAAGCATATAATAATTAAGAACATTTCCACCTGCAATGAAGAGGTTAGTACACAATATAGATATATAAAAAGACAAAAAAATTGTAGGTTTAAATGACAATGCAATGCAAATAAAATGAATGTAATGCATGGGATGTAATCAAAACCGTCGCCAGCCTATTGTACACATCTACCGAGCTAAGGCTTCAAGGTAGAACCCATGGGGGTCTCGTCCGACTGTATATAGAATCTCAACCTTTCCATCTCGTGGTCAAGGGTATCACAGTATCTCGATCTTGCCACCTGCCCATGGTTAAGGGGTAACTCAGTATCTCAACCTTGCCACCTGCCCCTGGTGAAGGGCTTTTAAAAGTGTCTTATTTTCTGCCTAAAAAATTCAATATCTGGTGGTACCAATGTAATAGGAAAATGAATGCATATAAATGCCACAATTCAATGTAAATAATAGTAATATAATAAACTAATTGATAATTTAAATGTCATAGTACTAGAAAGAAATGTCAAGTATCAGAACCAAAACCCCAAGTCCTCAATTTGTCTCAAATAATCATACTTTCATCAATAGTCAATTATGCCATTAATGTCGGACTTCGTAAGTGCCAAAATATGCAACTAAGTCCCATAAAGTGCCTCGAATACCAACCAATAACACAATATTTTCCAAATGACTTCAGAAGCCTCGTCTTACCACAATATGCATATCTCAAATATCAAGTATTCATTTCAATTTTACCAAACAAATTCACAATTCACTCCAATTTCCAATACAATCTATGCCACATTTTTGCTGAAATACCATCACACCAATTCAATTTTCATGAAACAATATAATTCTTACAATTACCACATAAACAAATTCAATAACTCAAAACCAGTCCTAAAAAAGTTTGTCAAACCTACCTCGATACCGAGACCACACTTGAACCAAGTTTCTAGACACTCGAAGTCTAAAAATGAGTTCAAATTAACCAACCACTATCAAAAATAGATAATACGCGTCAAAAGATGAATTTTGATATCCATAATGGAATGAATTAGATTCGGGGATAAAATAATCAAAATCAAGGCTAAATTTTGAAGTTCATGAATCTAGAATTAAATTGAAAATTATGATTCTACATGAGAAAAAGAACTTGTGGGTGAAAATTCCATTGAAAATGAACTTAAATCAAATGAGAAATCATCAATTTAAGTTTCAAAACATAGACTATGAAAAACTCAATTTTTAATGTTCAAAACCATGAAATTCAAGACAAATTAAGAGAAAAGTGATAGGAATTGCTAAGTTTGAAGATAGAAACACTTACCAAAAGATTTTCCTTGAATTTCTTTGAATAATTCCTCTAAAATCGAGTTTGAAATATTAAAAATGGTGAAAAAATGGTGAAACCTGCTACCTTAAATTATTAAAACTATTCAGTGAAATGGTACTCCGCGAATGCGGACAGAGATCCGCAAACACGAAGCTCTACTGACCCAACACCTTTGCGAACGCGGAGGTCACAAACATCAAGCCTCCGCGAACACGGAGCCCTATTTTGTGAACGCAGAGAAAAAATGTGATGCACCATATTTAGCAAAATCAACTATTTTAAAGAACTCAGAACGGACTCTCGGGGTTCATTTGGAACCCAATGCACACAAAAAAATATGTAACTCTACCAAAGATGATATTCCAGACTCAATAGAACTATCGGACTTTGATTTTCGAGATCTCCTTAACCCAGAACCCGATAAAGTTCAATAAAACTAGTCAAAAACTCAAATACCCAAAATAACCTTGGAAACTTCAAAAATTACAACGAGATCATTTCTAGAGTTAGTTTCACCACTCAGAACCACTGAAACGGTCAGAATTTCGATAAGAGTTTCTGAACTCTGAATGTTGACTAAAATCAAATCTAGGGGGCATTTGGATTGGCTTTTAAAAAGTGGCTTATTAGCTAAAAGTCAAAAGCCATAAGTTAGGGATACCCATTTTTTGACTTTTAGCTTTTTTCTTTACTTTATCAACTTGAAAAAGGTGCTTTTAAGCATTTTTTGTTGTTCCCAAACACTTTTAAAATTAAAAAATAACTTAAAAGCCAAAAGTCATTTAAAATAAGTCAATCCAAACACCCACTTAGTCCATTTTTAACTCATTTATGCAACTTTCGACTTAAAATCTATATACGGACTCTGAATTTGATTTTGTCACTTCTTCTAGACCTAATTCAACGTTACATAACTAATGAAATTGACGGATATTTGTTCGACACCCGAAACTCCAAATGGTACAAAAACTCACTTTCTCAATAGCTTAGGCTTCCAAAAATGCTAAAAGTTACATTTTTCACTTTTTAGACACGAGTTCTCAGTTCCAACAATACAGATGATTCAAAACAGGTCCAAAGTAACTTACGAAAGGGCAAAATAGTAACTTCTATAGATACATTCAAAAATGACTGGCAAGATCATTACATTAATAATCATAAAATACATAATAATAATAATATAAAATATATAATATTTTATCAAATAATTATTTTATGTAAAGAAAATACATACTATATGCTAAAATTTCTATGTAAAATATTTGAGCAACCAAAATTATTATTTAAAATTAAAAATTAATAAAATAAGATAGTAAAAATATACAATACATTAAAAATATGATACTAACAAATTATTAATAAATGAATAAATAATGAGCATTAACAAAATAGTAATAATAATAATAACAACAACAACAAATACTACTACTACTATCATTAATAATAATAATAATAAAAGTAATTTGTAATCAAAATAATAACAATAATAATTTAAAAAATGGTGATAATAATAATATAAAGAAAAAATTTTGAAAATTAAGAATATTAAAAATACTCAATTATTTAGATATAATTAAATATAAACTCATGTATTTAAAAATTCTAAAAATACTTATTTTAATCAAATGAAAATCTAAAATGGGTTATATGTCACGACCCGGATAGGGGGCCTAGATGTGACATGGCGAAAGAGGACCCGAAGACCCTCGATCAAGCCATCAT
>JBCEWC010017954.1:0-12217 GCA_038996855.1 Solanum aculeatissimum
AGTCTTCTTCCCCAAATTCTACAAGCTAGCTTCAATGGAGGTCAAGAGAGCCTTAGGATTTCAAGAGAGTGTATAGGGGAGTTTGAATGGAAGAATGAGGTTTTAGGGAATGTTTAGGGGGTTTAGGAGAACTAAAGGGACCAAAAGGGGGCTTAGGGAATAGTTAAATCACGAAAATGCCATTAATAAAATAGAACTTTTCACTGCACACAACACCCAAATGACAGCTACAGTGTCTTCAAACTGTCACACGGTCCGTTCAAATGACTGTCTACCCTCCCTTAGCCAATTCTTCAACGCGAACTCTCGGAGGACTTTCTCTTACATTTCACGAACCACTAAACGGTTCGTTCAAGGTGAGACGTCTTGTACAAGGCACCGTCCAACCTCCCTTAGAGCCAAAATCATAAGCCAAACCTTGGCCTAGCCACTGTCCACCGTCACGGGACAGTGGACGGCTCGTCAAGTGTCAAACGGTCCATTTAAGGATCCGTTGACCTGCACTTAGATTAGGGGTGGTTCCAGGCCACCCCAAGCTCACTGTGACACCTCACGGAACCCTAGACGGACCGTGCAAAGGTCCTTGGCCATTTTTCTGAGCCTACCTCCAATGGCTTCCAAAATTTAGACAGTCTCACTGTTTGGGCCATATCTCCCTCACCCGAAGTCCAAATTGAGTGAAACTATTTGTGTTGAAAATATAACTCAAAGAACTTCAATTTTATATATGGTATCTCACATGGTTCATCCCACATCAAAAGTTATGACTGTTTGAAGTACACTACCAAAACTTTCCCTCTAGGTCACTTACTAGCCCAATTTGCATTCGGCCACTTAAACTCAACCCGTGGCCACGAAAACTCAACCATGGCTTGTAGTACATCATAGAATACCAACCATAAGTAGATTTCAAAAAATTTTGGGTTGTTACAATGACGTAGTTTAATTGCCAAATGGTAGGAAAGGTTGATTTTTCCCCTTTTTAAAACCTGGTCATTCCGATTCATGAAACCCCGATTATGGGTAATAGACCATTCTATGAATCGTGGAACCTCTCGTGGATCAAGGGTCCTCTAAACATAGGCCACTGATACTTTCTATGAACCCCCTTCATTACACGTGAAACTTTACACGAGTCATGAAGTCCCCTCGTAAACCACTCTTTTCGTTAGACTAATTTTTGACCCTTAAGGTCCTTTCCACGAAGTGAGTCCATGAGTTGTAGAGCGTTCTACGACTCATACTTTAGGTCTCGTAAATCCTTCCAGTGTTCCCTTAAACTGTATGTTTCTCACTACCACTTCTTACGAAACCATACACGAGTCATGGATCACTTCACGGGACGTAAACTGTCTCGTGGAATTGATTCTCAAGGTATTTTTCTGTTGTCAACATTCCCAAGGTCTTCAAACATGAGGGGTATTTCAATATCTCCCCCTTGGGATCATTCATCCTCGAATAAGGTAAGATTAGCTTGAATGAAATAGAAAGAGGAACCATGTCATGATAAAAATGCAAAAATGCAACTCAATCATTATTTTCATAAAAATACCAATCTTATGCATCAATTATCATTTTTAAAAAATCATTTTCATGATTATGTATGCATGCAGCAAGAGTACAAGGCTGAAATTCAAGAATTGACATCATAGCCAGGATTTAGATTTCTACCTTAGGCTTGATTAGAGTGGAAAAGGTACGGATATCTCCTCTTCATGTCCGCTTCGGCTTCCTATGAGGCACTTTTGCCTTATTGATTCTTCCAAATAACCTTGACAGATGCCACAACTTTTTTTCTCAATCTTTTCACTTACCTATCTAATATTTCTACTGGAACCTTCTCATATGTAAAATTTTCTCCTACAATACCACCGCGTCCAAGGGTGCAATAGAATTTGGGTCACCTAAACACTTCCTCAGCGGGGATACATGGAAGACTGGGTGGACCATGCCCAACTCTTTAGGCAATTCCAACTCATAGGCAACCTTATCGACTCTCCTTAAAATTTTATATGGACCTACAAATCTTGGGCTCAACTTTCCCTTCTTACCAAACTGAACCACACCCTTCATGGGTGAGACCTTCAAATAGACCCAATCATGTCACGACCCGGATAGGGGCCAAGATGTGACATGGCGAAGGAGAACCTGAAAGTCCTCGATCAAGCCATCATAGCATCATCACAAATCATCGGTTCGGAAGCGCAGAAGCTAAACACATAACACATAAGCTCTTAGGGAATAGGGGCTTCAGACTCAAGCTATGGGGGAACACCGGAATTATTGAACTTTCCACATAGGCACATAGCCCACCCCGAGTCCCATCCCTCGGTACTAAGTCTCATCCCATGGGAATACATATATATACATGCAACTTCAAATTGGAAGACTTACATTCTTTTCAAATCATGCATCATTAGTCAAAACAAACACCATTGACCAAACCATGCTTATGCCTAGGCCAAAGGCCATCAAATGTTTCCAAAACATTTTTCATAATCATTCCATGTCAATGCAAATAGAGTAGCCCATCTACATAGCTTATCATATCAGGCATTTAAAACATGTCAAAGTGGTGCAAGCACCCAATATGCTCAAAGAGCAGTAACAAAGAGACTATGTGATCACAAGCCTTAACATATCTTATCAAATCAAGAGTTTCATCAAGAGTTTCACCATAACAAATCATCAATGCATATGCCATGAATGAGGGACAAGAACATGGGTAATGGAATTCAAACTTAATTTCACAATTTAGAGGTAATTTAACATAAATCATGAGAAATTCCATATTTAAAGCATAATGTAAATTACCCATGCATAATTAAATCAAAAAGGGACATGCACTTTGATCCTTCAAGAGTTTCCATGAACATTCATTAAATTCAAACTCAAATCATAATTAAATCACCTAAAATTTACAGCACATAATCCCAATCAACTAAATACTCCAAAATTGGAAGAACCCATAACATAAAGAATCTTAAAATCAAAAATTAAAGAGTAGGGTTCTTGGGTCTCCAAGGATAAAAGAAAATCCTTGAATCAAAACCCATATACCTTCAATAGACCAAAGGAATTGAAGAATTAAGCAGTCAAGGATTGTCTTCCCCAAATTTCTTCAAGCTTTCAACAATGGAGTTCAAGAGGATTTAGGATTTTTCAGAGAGTAATGAGGAGCCTTAGAATGGATGAAAAGGGGTTTAGGTTAAGGGGACCTTAGGATTCCTAAAAGGGGCCTAGGGATTAATTAAATTATGAATTAACCATTAATGAAACAGATATTTAACTTAAAAACAGTGTCACACGGTTAGCTTCTAGGTCTCGTTCAGTGGTACACGGACCGTGTACCAGTCCGTGGACCAAGCCTTAGTTTCTGCTTCGGCTCGAACTCTAGGGGACTCTCTGGATCACTTCACGAAGGGGTGTCACGGGTCGTGTGGCTTCACATAGACCGTGTACTGGTCCGTGGAGACACAATTGGCCCAAAACATAACCCCACAGTCTGTCCAAGCCACTGCCTCACTTGACGGACCATTCACACGGACCGTTTGAGGTCTCATGGATAGTGGGGTGGTCCGTGAGACTTCACTTGGTTTATGGGGTGCGTCTTGACCACCTTGAACTCACTGGACCATGACACGGACCCTCACATGGACCATGGACCCTCACATGGTCCGTGGTCCTATCCTTGGGCCATTTCCAGGGCCTATTCCCAGCGTCTTCCAATTTACAGTCAGTCTCACTGTTTTGGCTATAACTTCCTCATACAAACTCCGAATTGAGTGAAACTATTTATGTTGTGAAGATAACTCAAAGATCTTCAATTTGATATGCAGTATCCCACACGGTTCAAACCAAATCTAAAGTTATATTCCCTCAAATTATACTGCTCAAACAACATCTTTAGGCCACCAAAAGATCCATTTTGCATTCGGCCACTTAAACTCAACACGTGGCTACCAAAACTCAACCATCACTAGTATAACATCATACAAGACCAACCATAAGGAGTTTCAAAAATTTTCGGGTCGTTATATCATCTCCCCCTTGGGAACATTCGTCCTCGAATGAGCTAAGACTGTGGCTTGAGGACATCAATCACAAAACAAGAGACATGCCAACCAAAACTCAAAAGATCATGCATCATATAAAAAAATTTCAAAACTCATGTCAAAAACATTAGTTAAATCATTTTCGTGCTCATGAATGCATGCAATTTTATGAAACTCAAGAAACAAAGAATTAGTGCAATTAAAGGATAGAACCTAGTACCTTAGGCTTGAGTAGATTTGAAGAGGTAAGGATATCTCTCCATCATGTCCAATTCCTCTTCCCATGTTGCACTCTCCACCTCTTTATTCCTCTAAAGTACCTTGACCAAAGCCACCTCCTTATTGCGAAGCCGCTTCACTTGTCTATCTAAAATATCAACCGGCACTTCTTCATAAGTCAAGTTCTCTTCAATCGTCACACCCTCCAAAGGTGCAATGGCCTTGGGGTCACCAACCAACTTCCTCAACATAGATACATGGAAAACCGGATGGATAGAGCTCATGTCCAAAGTCAAGTCCAACCTATAAGCTACATTGTCAATCCGCTCCACAATCTCATAAGGTCCGACGTACCTTGTACTCAACTTGCCCTTTTTACCAAAACGCATTATACCCTTCATGGGGAACACCTTGACGTACACCCAATCACCAACATGAAATTCAAGGTCCCTCTTTCTCACATCCGAATAAGACTTTTGAAGACTTTAGACCATCTTCAACCTTTCCCGAATCAACTTCACCTTTTCGATAGCCTCAACAACCAAGTCCAGGCCAATCAAGGCCGCCTCACAAATTTCAAACCAACCAATCGGAGACCTACATCTCCTACCATACAAAGCCTCAAAAAGAGCCATACTGATGCTAGCATAAAAACTATTGTTGTAAGCAAACTTAATGAGAGGTAGATGATCATCCCAATTTCCCTTAAACTACAATACACAAGCTCTCAACATATCCTCCAAAGTTTTAATTGTCCTCTCATCTTTCCCATCGGTTTGAGTATGGAATACAGTGCTCAACTTTACCTTAGTACCAAGGCCCTTTTTGAAAGGACCTCTAAAAATGAGAAGTAAATTATGGCACACCATGCAACCTTACCAACTCCCAAATATATACCTTAGCATACTCTTCGTCACTATAGATAGCCTTGACTGGTAAGAAATAAGAGGACTTAGTCTTTCTATCAACCACAACCCATATGGAATCAAATTGTCTCCTAGTACGGGGTAACCCAACTACAAAGTCCATATTTATATCTTCCCACTTTCAAGTAGAAATCTCAATATCTTGTGTCAAGCCACCGGGCCTTTCATGTTCTACCTTCACTCGTTGGCAATTAGGACATTCCGATACAAACTTAGCCACATCTTTCTTCATACCATGCCACCAATATAACTCTTTCAATCTAGGTTCATTTTGGTAGATCCCGGATGAATAAAATATTATGAATTATGAGCCTCTCTCATGATAAGTTCCCTCAAGCCATCCATATCCAGAACACATAGACGACCTTGGTATCGAAGCACACCATCTCCCCCTTGGGAGAAAACCTCAATCATACCATCGGCAACCAACTTCTTCAACTCCACCAAAGAAGTTCTAACCATTTCTGTTGCCTCAAATTAAGATCCCTTTGGGTGAACACATATTGCAAACTTTTATGATCGGTGAATACATCTACATGAACCCCATATAAATAGTGATGCCAAATTTTCAAAGCAAACACCACCGCCACTTGTTCAAGATCATGAGTCGGATAATTTTGTTCACGCACCTTCAATTGTCGAGAAGCATAGGCTATCACCTTACCATGTTGCATAAACACACAACCCAAACCAATATGTGATGCATCACAATAAACCACAAACCCATCTAAACCATTTGGCAAGGTCAAAACCGGAGCCGATGTAAGTCGATCCTTCAAGGTTTGGAAGCTCTTCTCACATTCATTAGTCCAACCAAACTTGGCTTTCTTTTGAGTCAATTTGGTCAACGGCGATGCTATAGATGAAAACCCCTCAACAAACCTTCTATAATAACCGGCCAAACCAAGAAAACTTCTAATATCCAAAGGAATCAATGGTCTAGGCCAATCCCTTACCGCCTCAGTTTTCTTAGGATCAACCTTGATGCCATCACCGGACACCACATTACCAAGAAAGGCAACTTCTCCCAAGAAAAACTCACACTTGCTAAATTTTGCATACAATTTCTTTTCTCTCAAAGTTTGGAGATCCAACCTCAAATCACCCATATGCTCTTGTTCACTATGGGTGTAAATCAAGATATGATCAATAAAGACCACCACAAAATTATCAAGAAAAGGTTTGAACACCCGATTCATGAGATGCATAAATACCGCCGGAGCATTAGTCAACCCAAAAGACATCACCACAAATGCAAAATGACCATAACAATTCCGGAAAGCCGTCTTGGGAATATCACACTCCCTCACCTTCAATTGATGATAACCCGACCGGAGATCTATTTTGGAAAAGTGAGTAGCCCCTTGAAGTTGGTCAAACAAATCATCAATCCTAGGCAATGGGTACCTATTCTTAATGGTCACCTTGTTCAATTTCCTATAATCAAAACACATCCGAAGAGACCCATCCTTCTTCCTCAAAAACAACACCGGAGCACCCCAAGGTGAAATGGTAGGTCTAATATACCCTTTCTCCAACAAATCCTTCAATTCGTCTTTCAACTTCTTTAACTCCACCGGAGCCATATAGTACGGGGGAATGGAAATGGGTTGAGTATCCGGAAGAAGGTCTATACCAAAATCCACTTCTCTATCGAGAGGGATGCCGGGTAAATCCTTAGGAAACACATCGGGGAACTCTTTCACCACCGAAACCGATTCAAGCCTAGGGGATTCGCCCTCCATATCCCTAACTCAAACAATCTGATAGATACACCCTTTCCCAATCATTCTTCGGGCCTTAAGGTAGGAAATAAACCTACCTTTAATTACAAAATTGCCACCCTTCCACTCTAATACCGATTCATTAGGGACTTGAAACTTGACCCAACTAGTTCTACAATCAATAGAGGCAAATGATGCATTCAACCAATCCATCCCAAGAAAGACATTAAAATCATACATTTCAAGTTTTACAAGGTCACTAGGGAACACTTTATGCAACACCGACACGGGACAACCCCTATACACTTTCCGGGCCACAATAGGATTACCCATAAGAGTATACACTGAATAAGGTTCCCTCAAGATTTCGGAACTCACACAAAATTTAATAGCCAACAAAGGAGTCACAAAAGATAAATGTGCACCCGGATCAAGTAAAGCATATGCATCAAAGTTACAGATTTTAAACATACTCGTGAAGACATCCGGAGCTTCCTCCATTTCTTGGTGGGCACAGAGAGCATAAAACCGGTTGTTCCTTGGAGCACCTCCAATTGGGGACTTTGGTTGCCCTTGATCACCGGTAGCAACTTGGTCCTTCTTCACGTTCCTTGGATAATTTGAGATTTTATGGTCCAAGCTAGCACACCCGAAACAAGCACCCGTGACCTTCCGACATTCACCCGCATGGCTTCCCCCATATTGACCACAAGAAGGAAACTGGGGACCAACCCCAACTTGTGGCTTAGGAGGAGGCACCTTAGTAGTAAGTCTCATGTTAGAACCTTGGCCTTGTTGGGAACGGTCAAATCCGCCACCCTTGGCATTTGAGAACCCACCATCAAGTCGGGCCTTCTTAGCCTCATGCACCCTTCGCTCTTTCAACTTTTCTCCCTCAATTTTTTCAGTATACGTCATGAGCCTCGAGATGTCTATCTCCTTAATAAGCATGGTCGTTCGGCACTCCTTCACAACCAAATTTGATACACCCGAGATGAACTTGTACATTCTTGCACGGGTATCTAAGACAAGCATAGAAGAATATTTTGAGAGCTTTGTAAACTTAAGGTCAAAGTCCCTCACTGTCATGCTACCCTATCGAAGATTAATAAACTCGGTCATCTTAGCCTCCCTAATCTCAAGAGGGAAGAACCGATCAAGGAAGGCCATTTTGAATTTCTCCTATACAACCTTAAAGTCCATCACCCTCTCAACAAGCCATTGATTATACCATACCTGTGCTACATCCTTGAGTTGGTAGGCCTCCAATTCTTTCGTTTCCTCCGAACTCACACCCATGATTGTTAACACTTTAGTGGGTTCGTCCACGAACTCTTAGGCATCCTCGTCAACCTTAGAACCATAAAATTCTAGAGGGTTCATACGAGTGAAGTCCCTCACCCCTGAGGCCAAAGTAGTGACATTGACCAGGTTGACAAGCCGAGCTTGGTTGGCCACGGCTTGGGCTAACATAGAGATGATATTCGTGAACTCAGCATGGGATAGTTGTTCCTCAACCGATGCCCGAGGAGCTAGTTCCTCAACTTTGGGAGCCTGACGGGGAACGGGAGCTCTTCTGGGAGGCATTTTCTGAAAGAGCGACAAAATACCAAAGTTTAGAGAGAGTCATCGTAAGATATCATGGCACGACATAAGGAAGACATAAATTGAGGCAATTCCTAGAAAGTCGGCATAACCTCTTGTTCATAGACATGGCGCACATCACACCCATGAACAAGACTCTTATAGACGCGGCATGTTGGACTCCGAGGATCATTATAAACCT
The DNA here is from genome assembly GCA_038996855.1 of Solanum aculeatissimum. Taxonomy (NCBI): domain Eukaryota; kingdom Viridiplantae; phylum Streptophyta; class Magnoliopsida; order Solanales; family Solanaceae; genus Solanum; species Solanum aculeatissimum. Next base: position 8,711 of record JBCEWC010017954.1, read on the forward strand.
AGGGCTCTGATACAATCTTTGTCATAACGTAGATAGGGACCTAGATGTGACATGGTAAAGGAGAACCCGAAAGTCCTCGATCAAGTCATCATAGCATCATCACACACATCATCGTTTTGGAAGAGCGGAAGCTAAACACATAATATATAAGCTCTAAGGGAATAGGGGCTTTGGACTCAAGCTATAGGGGCACACCGGGATTATGGGACTTTCCACATAGGCAATCACAATTCCCAACATTTAAGTCAAAAGCATAATCGATGATAAATTTCATAATCAAGGCTCATAAGCATAAGTTTCATAATCATAATGTTTAACATATCAAGTCAACATACAAGAGTTTAGATTTGTCCAACAAGCCTCTACATAGATCAAGCGGGCCTCGACATAGTTTGAGGCTCACCCTCAATACATAAGTAAAAGAAAATAACATAATAACTAGGTAGATAGAAGGTAGTTATTGCCCTTGAACAAAAGGGCTCACCACTAGCAAGGTCTTCAATAAGGATCAAGCGTCGTCCAGTAGAATGTGAAAGTCGTCTCCGGTCCCTATATGGTTAGAACATGTAGACAGAAATATGGGTTAGCACATAATATGTACTAAGTATACGGGCATGGAACGCATATGACAAATATAGTATGACCAATCAACATGACAAGGGGACAAGTGGTATGAAAGGAATGCACGTAGCCAAAGAGTAATATAACAATATGTTATGTCATGATGCATGAGATGCAATCCTAGGATCATAATATAGAGGGGATGTATAGGATCATAAAATAGAGGGGATGTAACCTCAACCGACATTGGAGGAGACCCGAGTGAGCTACTACCCGGATTCGGACTACTTTCCAAGTAGTACCCTAGTCAACCCTTCAACAAGGGGATACATAACAAGTAATCCCATCTAGGGAGAAATCCCATGTTGGCACATGGTTTGATGAAAAGGAGTATGAACCCTATGGAGATACCCCACCCCGACTCCAATCCCTCGATACTAAGTCTCATCCCACGGGAATACATATATATACATGCAAATTCAAATCGGAAGACTTACATTCTTTTCAAATCATGCATCATTAGTCAAAACCAACACCATTGATCAAACCATGCTTATGCCTAGGCCAAAAGCCATCAAGAGTTTCCAAAACATTTTTCATAATCATTCCATGTCAATGCAAATAGAGTAGCTCATCTACATAGCTTATCATATCAAGCATTCAAAACATGTCAAAGTGGTGCAAGCACCCAATATACTCAAAGAGTCATAACAGAGAGACTATGTGATCACATCCTTAACATATCTTATCTAATCAAGAGTTTCATCAAGAGTTTCACCATAAAGAATCATCAATGCATATGCCATGAATGAGGGACAAGAACATGGGTAATGGAATTCAAACTTAATTTCACAATTTAAAGGTAATTCAACAAAAATCATGAGAAATTCCATATTTAAAGAATAATGTAAGTTACCCATGCATAATTAAATCAAAAAGGGGCATGCACTTTGATCCTTCAAGAGTTTCTATGAACATTCATAAAATTCAAACTCAAATCATGATTAAATCACCTATAATCTACAGCACATAATCCCAATCAACTAAATACTTCAAAATTGGAAGAACCCATAACTTAAAGAATCTGAAAATCAAAAATTAAAGAGTAGGGTTCTTGGGTCTTCAAGGATGAAAGAAAATCCTTGAATCAAAACCACTATACCTTCAATAGACCAAAGGAATTGAAGAATCAAGTAGGCAAGGATTGTCTTCCCCAAATTTCTTCAAGCTTTCAACAATGGAGGTCAAGAGGATTTAGGATTTTTTAAAGAGTAATGAGGAGCCTTAGAATGGATGAAAAAAGTTAGGGTTAGGTTAAGGGGGTTTAGGGGACCTTAGGATGCCTAAAGGCGGCCTAGGGACTAATTAAATTATGAATTAATCATTAATGAAATAGACATTTAACTGAAAAACAATGTCACATGGTTGGCTTCTAGGTCTTGTCCAGTGGTACACGGACCGTGTACCTGTCCGTGTACCATGCCTTAGTTTTTGCTTCGGTTCGAACTCTCGAGGACTCTCTGGATCACTTCACGAAGGGGTGTCACGGGACGTGTGGATTCACACAGACCATGTACTGGTCCGTGGAGCCACACTTGGCCCAAAAACTAACCCGACAGCCTGGCCAAGCCACTGCCTCATTTGACGGACCATCCACACGGACCGTTTGAGGTCTCACGGACTGTGGGGTGGTCCGGGAGACTTCACTTGGTTTATGGGGTGGGTCCTGACCACGCTGAACTCAATGGACCATGAAACGGACCCCCACATGGACCGTATACCCTCACACGGTCCGTGGTCCTATCCTTGGGCCATTTTCAAGGCCTATTCCAAGCGTTTTCTGATTTATGGGCAGTCTCACTGGTTTTTCCATAACTTCCTCATACAAACTCTGAATTATGTGAAACCAGTTGCGTTTCCAAGATAACTCAAATAGATTCAATTATGTATGTGGTATCCCACGCGGTTCAACTCTCATCAAAAGTTATGTTCCCTCAAAGTATACTGCTCAAATGGCTCTCTAGGCCACCAAATAATTCATTTTTCATTCGGCCACTTAAACTCAACCTGTGGCTACCAAAAATCAACCATTACCAGTATAACATCATACAAGACTAACCATAAGAAGTTTCAAAAATTTTCATGTCGTTACAAATCATCAACGTTAAACTCAAGGTCTCTCTTCCTCACATCGGCGTATGACATTTGTCTACTTTGAGCCGTTCTCAATATTTCCCTAATCAACCTCATCTTCTCCAAATCTTCCATAACCAAATCCATACCTAACAAGGCATTTTCCCCCATATCAAACCACCTAACCGGGAATCTACAACGCCTACTATAAAGAGCTTCAACGGGAGCCATTCTAAGACTGGAATGATAACTATTGTTGTAAGCAAACTCGATGAGTGGAAGATGATCATCCCAACAACCTTTAAACTCTAAGACACAAGCCCTAAGCATATCCTCAAGAGTTTGTATTATCCTTTCGTCTTGACCGTCCATTTGAGCATGAAAGGTCATGCTAAGCTTAACCTTAGTACCCAGACCCTTTTGGAAAGATTTCCAAAAATGAGAAGTGAATTGATTTTCTCGGTCCGAGATGATAGACAATAGTATCCCATGAAATATAACCAACTCATGAATGTAAAGCTTAGCATAGTCTTCAGCACCATAAGTCAGTTTAACGAGTAAGAAGTGAGCCAACTTTGTCATTCTATCCACAATGACCCAAATGGAATAAAAATGTTTTCCAGTCTTTGGTAACCCAATCACGAAATCCATGTTGATCACTTCCCACTTCTATGTGTCAATATTGAGAAAGTTTCTTGGTGACCCAAAGGACATTACACCCTTGGAGGATGTGACCATTGAGGAGAACTTGACTTATGAGGAAGTACTGGTTAAGGTTTTGGATAGGCAAGTGAAGCGGCTTCGCAATAAGGA
>JBCEWC010017955.1:0-12216 GCA_038996855.1 Solanum aculeatissimum
TATGTAGAGGCTTATGGACAAACTCTAAACTCTTGTACTCCGACTTAAATGTTGAATGTTATGTTTATGAAAGCTTTACTTATTAGACTTAACTATGAGTATTGTCATCTATTATGCTTATGATATGAATGTTGGGGATTTGAATGACTATGTGCTTATGTGGTAAGTCCTATAACCCCGGTGTTTCCCCTAGTTGAATTCCCTTTTCCCTTTCCCTTAGAGATTTTTGATATGTGTTACGTAAACTCGTGTTTATGCCATTACCGAAAATATCCCCATAGTTTGAATTGCAAGTCCCCAATTCCCTAGAATTTACATGTTATGTGTTTATTTTCCACGATTCTGATCGATGATGAGTGTAATGATGCTATGATGGCTTGATCGAGGACTTCCGGGTTCTCTTCGCCATGTCACATCTAGGCCCCCTATCCGGGTCATGACATGAAGTTTATTAGCTACAAAAGGAGTAATGAAAGAAAGAATGGAACCCGGATCCAATAAAGCAAAAACATCATAATCAAAAACCTTTAACATACTAGTAACAACATTGGGCACCTCCTCCACTCCTTGCCTTCCTTGAAGAGCATAAAACTAGTTATGTCGTGAAGCACCTCCTTGTACCTTTTTATTTCCGTGAGCACCAAGTCCTAGAGGATGACCATCTTTACCTTTCCTTTGAGCATGTGGATAGTCAACAATCTGATGGCCCATTTTGCCGCACCAAAAGCATGCACCAGTGTTTCTCAAACATGTGCCGCTATGATTTCTCCCATATTTTGGGCACCTAGGATGAGTCAATCCACCATTGCCACCGAGGTTGGAATATAAAAGTCTACCCTTATATTGAGCCCTCCTTCTTCCTTCCTCAGAGTCCATGGGATACTCCCTCATCTTATGTCCAATAGCTCCACACTTGAAACAACCTTCAGTGTCAACCAAACATTATCCTTGATGCTTCTTGCCACACCCTTGAAAAATTGCAAAAGGAAGCCTTTCCTTTTTGTACTTAGGTGTTGGTGGACTAATAGAAGATGAAGCCCCATCAACTCGGCCCCTCTTAGCCTTCCTCACCCCCTCTTATCATTTGAAATCCTGGGGGTACCCACATGTTAGTTTAGTTGAGCAGTTACAACTTTGGCCAATAGTCGTAGAGCATTGCGAATCTCTACATTAGATATGTCATTCTCGAGAAGTTGATCATCAAGCGGGGGATGGTTACCATCTTGTTGACCATTCTGAAGGGCCTAAGACATTTTTTGAAATGTAACAGATAGGAAATCAAAAATAAACCTTAGAGAATTTAGCTCTACCGCATGAAATAGATCATCAAGAAATGATTCATTTCCTAAAATGCCTTATAGCCTCCTATTCATACTTGTGGTGCCCTTCACAAACATGAACAAGACTCTACTTGACGCAGTGTGTAGAATTTTTTAGGACCATTTACAAACCTAATGCTTTGATACCTAGCTTGGCATGACCTAAGCCTAGGGCCTAGACGTGACACAGCGAATAGGAAATCCGAAAGCAACCCAAACAAGCCTCTTAACATATCATTTGCACATCCTTAGTTACGGACGCATAATCAACAATCAAGCACGTAACAAATACTTCTAGGGGAAGTAAGACTTTGGACTCAAGCTATGGGGATGTTTCAAGAAAGAGGATTTGCATGAATCACGTAAAAACTAAAGTCTAAGAGGTGGATAAGTATGACTCAAGCTATGGGGATGTTACTGGGTCTTGCGACTTTCATCATATTATCATCAAATATCAATGTATAGAGCAGAATAGGGACTAAAGGAATTCTTTCATAATCACATAAGCATAATGGAAGTCAAGACCAATACATATATTTTCCATATCTAACGACACATCTAATATAAATGGAATGGGGGACAAGACATCTCCCGGGATCACCCTCAAAAGATAAATATCCAAAAAAAATACAAGTTTTAATTAAAGAAAAAAAGTAAAGTGTATATTGTCCCCGAAGTGGAGGACTCACCAATAGCAATCTTCAAATAATTTGCCTAGCCACGTGGAGGAGGATGAATAGGAGCTCCGGTCCCTATATGGTTAGATCATGTAGGCAAAGGAAATATGTGTTAGTACTTGGGCGGGGTGCAATGCAACAGTGAAACATAAACCGCAATTGAACAATATGCATATTCATAGTGAATGGATATAAGCTCAATATTACAAGAATGATTAATGACTTAGTCAAAACATACATGGGGATCTCCAAATCATAAATCATATCATACATAGATGGGAAGGGACCATAACCAATAATTAAGACCAAGCAAGCTACTACTTGGAATTTGGTGACCAATAATTAAGACCAAGTAAGCTACTACTTGGAATTCCGGTGTTCACTCCACATCGAATAAAAAAGTGGTTTGCTTTGCCAAGGTAAACCAAACACTCACCTTACAGGAACCTCCACTTTTTGGAAAAGTTCCTCACAAATACCTTACGAGAACAACACCCCTTTTGGTTACCTTATAGTAACTTCCCCTTTTTGGTAGAATACAAAATAAGAGGCTTACGAGAACATTACCCTTTTCGAATAATAGAATATAGAAGCCTTACAAGAACCCCACCCTTTTTGGATAATAAGTGGCATATACCTTACGGGAACTCCCCCTTTTTGGTTAGTCATGTCACAAGCAATTTGCAACCTATGGTGGCAACATAGTTATAGGACAATGGATATCTACCAAGGTCTATTTGGTGCTAGGCCACAATCCCAAGGAATATTCAAATATACTTATAGCCACAATATGTGAAGCATCATAATGTCATAATATTCTCATAGAGTAGTTCATCAAAACCAAAGCTTCAAAATATCAATGAAAGGGCTTCACGTTATTCTTAAGATTCATAACATTTTTTAGTGAGCTCATAAAATGCTTTAATAGCTCTTCAACATTTTCAAAATTCTCAATTCACATGTTTTAAAATGAGACTTTCGTCAACATAGAAGCTTGTTGCATGACTTGATCAAACTATGTTGAGTATGTGTATATAGGCCTAAAACCATGAATTTCAAGAGTATAAGACATGGGAAAAGTAAAATCAATTTATTTGAAAGTTATTCAAATCAACCCACCAATTGTTTCATAAAACGCCAATTTTGGTATCATGAAATCCACCTCATTTTCACAATATTTCATAGATTACATCATGCATAGTTTCAATATATATAAATCAACTCATGAAATAGGCCTTCAATAGGTATTCATGCTTAACAATCAATACTTGAAGAATTCAAACATGATCCATGTATATAATGCATAAAATAGACCATCATAGAGTGCATAATAATAACACTCATATGAAAGAGTTCATAAAATACTTTCATGTAGTTAGAGAAGAAGATGGTTTGACTTGTGGGAAGGAAGGTACCCATAATCAAACTCACATACCTTGGTGCAATATTTGGTGGAGTAATAATCTGATTTGCAGATGGAGAATCTAAAACCCTAGCTTGGTCTTCTTGCTTACAACCTTGGGGGAGGCTTGAAAGAGTTTTGGGACTTAGAATATTTTTGGAATGGGTAGGGAATGAATAGATTAGGGTTTCTTATGCTAATAAGGGGTCCTTTGAGGGGTAAAACGATATAGTTTAAGCTTTAAATGATAAGAAATATCAAAATTACCCCTTTAAAAATCCTGTAAGAAGGGACCATGAGACCCTATTTATGGGTCGTGGTTCATTATACGAGCCATAGAAAAGGTTTCATCTGTTGTCACTTTTGAACTTTCAAAAACTGTTCTCTGATCCCTAAATCCACGACATGACTTATGACTCATAAATCTTTTTATGGGTCGTCTAATGAGTGGTAGATCAAATTCTTGAAGAATCTCAATTCCATCAAGTCTGACCCTCATTCTACGAACAACATTTATGACTCGTGAAATAATATATGACCTGTAAAAACTCTCGTACAAAGTTGGACCTCAGAATTGAGCTACTTGAATTGCTCATGAACCACCATATGGCTTATACTTTGACCTACTACTCATAAACTCCTTCGTAACAAATGGCATTTCAAAAAAACTTCAGGACTCCTTTGTTGGAGTTTCAAACTTCTCTTGAGTGGGGTCTTACAAATCTCTATATCTTCGACTATGCCATCTGACGTTTGATGTTCTGCCTTGATTTGTTGGCAATTATGGCAGTCGGCTACGCACTTAGTGATATTCCTTTTCATGCCACCCCACCAATACATTTCGCTCAAATCTTTATACATATTTATGGAACTGGGCTGAATGGAGTAAGATGAGTTATGAGCCTCACTCAAGATCAAGTATCTCAAGACATCAACATCGGGCACTCACAACTTACCTTGGTACCTAAGGAAACCATATCCCTCTTAGGAGAAAACCTCCACCTTTCCATTCTTCACCAATGACTTTAATTCTACCAAAGCGGGGTCGAGATCTTGCTTAAATTTGGCCTCTTCCGCCAAGGAAGACTTAGAACTATCGATAACCATCATACCTTCATTTTTGGCCTCATCCAACTGAACCCCCAATCTCCAACCGGTGAACTTACCTTGCCAATTCCTTCTTGCATCACCAACATAAGTCGTACTCTCCATTGACACCCTACTTAGAGCATCATCCATAACATTTCCCTTGCTCAGATGGTAGTGTACGCTCATTTTGTAGTCTTTAAGGAACTCCAACCATCTTATTTGTCTCAAATTTAGATCTCTTTAGGTGAACACGTATTGGAAACTTTTATGATCAATGAATACATCCACATAAACCTCATATAAATAGTGACGCCATATCTTCAAAGCAAACACCATGGTAACTAATTTAAGATCATGGGTGGGGTAGTTACGTTTGTGCACCTTTAGTTGCCTAGAACCATAGGCAATGACTTTTCCATTTTGCATTAAGACACACCCCAAACTGATTATCAAAGCATTACAATACACCACAAACCCCTTTAATCCTTCAAGTAGTGCCAAAATAGAAGCGATCGTAAGCTTGTCTTTCAACATTTGGAAGCTTCTTTCACATTCGTTGGTCCATACAAACTTGGAATTCTTTTGTGTCAACTTTGTTAAGGGGGAAGCAATTGAGGAGAAACCATTAACAAATCTCCGATAATACTTGGAAAAGCCCAAGGAACTCCTAATGTCTGTCAGAGTCAAGGGCCTAGGCCAATTTCTCATGCCTCTATCTTTTTTTGATCCATCTTAATGCCTTCACCCGACACCACATGACCTAGGAATTCAACCTCCTTCAACAAAAATTCACATTTGTCGAACTTAGAAAATAGTCTTTCCTCTCTCAATGTTTGCAACACTATTCTCAATGCATCACATGTTCTTCTTCACTCCAGGAATAGATCAAAATGTTATCAATAAAAACCACCACAAACATGTTGAGGTAGGGTTTAAAGATCCTATTCATGAGATCCATAAATATTTTCGGTACATTAGTTAAGCCGAAGGACATCACTACAAACTCAAAATGCCCGTATCTTGTTTGAAAAATCATTTTGGGAATATCACACTCCCTAACCCTTAATTGATGATACTCAGACCGAATGTCAATCTTTGAGGGCTAGCCCCTTGAAGTTGATCAAATAGGTAATCTATCCTCGGCAAAAGATATTTGTTCTTTACGGTGACCTTATTGAGTTACTGATAATCGATACACATTCTTAGGGAACCATCTTTTTTCCTTATAAACAACACCGATGCACCCCAAGAGGATTTTCTAGGTCTTATGAAACCTATTCAACAAGTCTTTCAATTTATATTTCAGCTCCTGCAACTCCGTTGGAGCTATATGATAAGGAGGAATAGAGACTGGTTGAGTATCGAGTAGGAGGTATATACCCAAATCTATCTCCCTCTTGGGAGGAACACTGGAAAGATCATTAGGAAGAACATCAAGAAACTCACTAACCTCCGGAACTGACTCAATGGAAGGGACGTTAGACTCAACATCTCTAACCCTTAAAAGTTGATAAATGCAAACTCATAGAAATCAATCTTTGAGCCTTAAGACACGAAATGATTTTACCCTTAACCACTGAGTCACGATATTCCTATACAAGGATGGGCTCATCGGGGAATTGGAATCTAACTTTATGGGTTCTAAAATCTATGGAAGCATGATATGCATGTAATCAATCCATCCTATTAATAATGTTAAAATCTATCATGTCGGGTTCAATAAAATCACAAGATAAGACTTTATGCAAAATAAATATGGGGAAACCCCGATAGACTCTTTTAGCGATAATAGATTCACTGACGGGGGTAGACACTACAAAGGGTTCACACAATGACTCGAGTCTCACATGAAGTCTATTAGCAACAAAAGGAGTAATAATAGAGAGAGTGGCACCCAGATCCAACAAAGCATATACATCAAGATGGTAGATCTTTAACATATCGGTAATGACATTGGGTGCCTCATCAGCCCCTTATGTCCCTTGAAGAGCATAAAACTTGTTATAGAATGGAGCACCTCCTTGTTCGCCACCTTTTACCCTTTGATTACCATGGGCACCTTGTCCTTGGGGATGACCATCTCTACCCTTATTCTAACAATCTGTAATCTTGTGGCCCATTTTTCCACAGCCGAAGCAACTACCCATGTTCCTCAAGCATGCACCACCATTATTCCTCCCATACTTTATGCACCTAGGGTGAGTCATTCCACTGTTGCCACCTTGGACCTTAGGGTTGGAAACCCTATCATTTGCAAACCCTTGGTCTTGGAATTTGTGGCCTTGTTGGAAATGACAACCTTTAATGCCTTGAAATCGACCATCAAGTCGAGCCGTCTTGGACTCCCCTATTTTTATTTTCCTAATATTCTCCCCCCAAAGTTTTTTGGCTTATTCTATGAGCCGAAATTATCCATGTCCCCAATAATCATAGCGGTGCGACACTCTTCGTTAATCAAATCTGACACGCCCAAAACAAACTTGTGCATTCTTGCCCAAGCATCGGCGACCAAGTGAGGAGCATACTTGGAGAGGTCATTGAACTTAAGTAAATACTCCCTCACACTCATACAACCTTACTTGAGTTTCATTAACTCCATCATTTTTTCTTCCCTCAACTCAATTGGAAAGAAGTGATCTAGAAAACCAACCTTGAATTCCTCCCAAGGATTGGGCACGTCTTCCGGCCTCTCCATTTTCGATTGTACCAAGTTTGAGTAAGACCTTTCAGTTCGTAGGCCGCCAATTAAACTTTTTCCTCCGAGCTCATCCCTATGATAGCCAAAACCTTGTACACCATCAAGGAACTGTTGGGGATCCTCATCAACCTTAGAGCCATAGAACTCCGGAGGGTTTATTCTTGTGAAGTCCCTCACCTTTGAGGCTGGAGTAGGAACATGAGGAGTATGGGCCCCTTGGTTGGTCAGGGACCTAGACAATAGAGTAACCATATGTCGATATTCAGCGTGAGTGACCGCTCCATCTTCTTCTTGAGGCACTTGCAGAGCCGGAGGAGCTAGTTCACCCTCGAAAGCGAGGGCTCTTGGTGCCATTAATATTGGAGGCATGATCTAGAAGAGAAAAAGACCACTCGTTAGACATAGTAAATCTTAATTCAAATCTAAGCATGACAAAGAGTATGAAGAAGTGGATCATTTCCTAAAACGTCACATATCTTCCCATTCATAGTTATGGCATGTTTCACAACCATGAACAAGACTCTACTTGACATGGTGTGTTGGATTTCCAAGCACCATTTACAAATATAGTGCTCTGATACCAAGCTTGTCATGGCCCAAGCCTAAAGCCTAGACGTGACATGGTGAATGGGAACCCAAAGTGGTCTCCAAACAAGCCTTCTTAAGTATGCATAGCATATTATTGGTTGCGGAAGCGTAAACAATCAATAAACAAATAATAATCAGTTCTAAGGGAATGAGGACTTTAGACGCATGCTATGGAAATGTTATCAGGAAGAGGATTAGCATGTATCACATAACAAGTAAAGCCTATGGGATAGGTAAGTATGACTGCTATAGGGATAAAAGGACTTGGGGATTTTTCCTCAACACCAATATACAATAAGCACATAAGAGGATAAGGGGTAAGGGAACTCTTCCATAATTACACAATCATAAGGAGTCAAGCTTGTATGTACATAGCATAGTCATATCCAACAACACCTCTAATCATGAATGTAATAGGGGCCAAGACATCGCTCGAGCTCACCCTCAAAAGATAGTGTCCAAAAAATAGATGAGTCTAAATATAAGCATGAAAGTAAATGGATATTTTCCTTGAATGTGGAGAATTCACCAAAAGCAAACTTCACTCAAATAGTCTAGCCACGTAAGGGAGAGGGATGATGGATGTGAGCTCCAATTCCTACATGGTTAGATCATATAGGAAAAAGATTATTCGTTAGTACGTTTGAATGTATTATGCATGCAGGTACAAATGCAACATGAGAGCATAGTTCGTGGGTAAATAATATGCATAATCATACTTAACAAACATAATCTCAATGTGACGTGAATGGAAAATGATTAGTGAATTCATGCATGAGAAGTCATCAATTCATATAATTATGACATACATATGTGGGATAGGACTGTAACTGACATGTAAGACCAAGTCAGCTACTACTTGGAATTCTGATATTTGCTACACACCGTACATGGAGTGGTATACTTTTCCAGGTTAAACCAAACACTATCCTTATAACATGGCCTTTTTGAAATAGTGATCCCCACCTTATGGCATAGCCTATTCAGTAAATTTCACATATTATCCTTACCTTACGGTATTGACTTTTAGGTAGGTTTAAGCCCAAAAAAGGAGTTAATATCATACCTATGGTGGCACATAGTTTAGGGACAATGGGAGACTACCAAGGTCCTCTCGGTGCTAGGTCACAATCCCAAAGAATACTTGTAACAAAATCATAATCATATCATGCATAGTATCAAATCATCCTAATGTCATACTTGGAGTAGCTCATCAAACATAACTTGTTTCATCATGTTAGGAGATTTACATCATTCTTATTATTCACATAGTGCCTATGAGCTTATGGCAAACTTATTAGCCTTCTTAGTTGTCTCAACATGCATAACATGATGTATATCTTGTCATTGAATATTCATTACATCAGAAATCTTGACACGCATTCTTTATTAATTCATGGTGAGCATGTACACGTAAGTTTAAAATCATGTAGATCATGAGTAAATAGCATGAGGGGAGCAAAGTAAATTCAACTGATCATTATTCAAAAGAATCCATCAAAACATAGTTGTAACTTGGTTAGCCCATTATCAAATCCCTATGTAAATCATAAATCTTACATGATATTTCATTTAAAAAGGATGCATAATGATGAACCATCATGAAATACATAATATTATCATCATAAGACAAAGTTCACAAAACACACATGACTATTCATATCTTGGTAGAGTAAATGAGAAGGGAATTATTGAACTTGTGGAGTCTTGAAACTTTGGGGAAAGCTTGAGAGTGTTTTGGGGACTTAGAGTGTTTTGGAATGAAAGAAATGGAGTCGATTAGGGTTATGGAGGCTGATAAAGGGTCTTTTGAAGGTCAAAATGACATAGTGTAGGCATCAATTAAATGGGAAAGGTCGAAATTACCCCTTTTAAAATCTTGTCAGATAGGACCACGAGACCTCGTCTACAGATCGTGGTCCATTCTATAGGTCATAGATGAGGGTCTCATCTGATGCCATTTTAGAGACTCAGAAGCTTAGCTTTGAACCTCATTCCAGGACTAGACTTATGACCTGTATCAAATTTTGTGGCCCGTCTGATGCTCTGTAGATTGAACCTCTAAAAACTTTCAATTTTTCACAAAATCTGACCCTCATCCCATGAGCAAGAGTTATGGCTCGTGGAAGAATATACGGTCCGTAAGGACCTTCGTACATCAGTGGCCTTCAAAACATGAGCTACTGGAATTTGCACTTAGGTTCCACGAGCCAAAGCACGGCCCGTAAGGGCCCTCGTAACCCCTGATACTTGGAAAATTTCCAAGTTTTCTTTTCCTTTGCTTTTTCATTCCTTCCAGCATGAAGGGCCTTATACGACATAAGACCAAGTGAGCTATAACTTGGAACTCCATATTCTTCCCCCCAACGGATAAAGAGGTGACCTACTTTCCAAAGGTAGATCCATAACATCATCATCCCTTAAAAAGGGCACATACATGAACCTATGTTTGACATATAGTTATGAGAAAGGAGACTTTATATAAGGACCCTTGGGGATAGTCTCTCACCTCCAACCTCATTCGATGCTAAGTCATCATCCTATGAGAATACATATACATATACATATACATGTTTTGAAAAAAGGAGAATAAGTCTTTTCGAATCATAACAATGCATACTTAGGCTAAAAAGCCAAATCGTACTTCAATTCATAATTTCATGCATAGGAATAGCTCATTCATTCTTATGCATAATGGTGTAACCACCCATAGGCTCTTGAGCCAAATCATAGACATTATCTGATCACATTCTTGTCATACTCATACTTCTCTTGAAAAATATAGTTACAATCATAATTGGGTCTTAGCCCACAATATAAACTTCAAGAAAATTAATGTTCATGCATGCATATGCTAGGAATGATGAAGAAATTGTATAGGCAATTAGAATTCATAATTAAATCAACAAAATAGGAAGAAATCATATGAAATTCATAATTAAATCAACAATTGAAACTTAATTGATATTACCCATGCATAAATTCAAAGATTAAAGGGATATGCATATTTAATAATTCATAAAACCAATGTAAATCATAATAATAAGATTCAAATCATCATAAAATCAATAAATAAATTCAGCCCATATCTCAATTACAACAAATTAAAACTAATTTAAAAGACTCATTTAAAGATCAGACTTGAAACTCATGTAATTTTGAAAAGTAAGATTTGGGTCTTCATTATTGAAAGGGAATCATGAATCAATCCCACATACATTGACGATCTAGAAGAGATTAGAATGAAATTCACTTGAATTGAAAGCACCACTTGGAGTCCTAGCTTGAATCCCCTAACACAATACTTGAAGAGAGAGTTTATGAATTGAATTATAGAGTTTGAGTGTATAATGAGAGTGAATGAGTGAAAAGAATGAGTATAATCTAATTTGGGGGTTTATGATAGGTACCAAGGTCCTCAAAGACCTTTAAAATAAACCAAAATCATGAAAAGACCATTAATGAAGCTGAATTAAAAAGTTTTTCAGGGGTTCCATACAAAAGCACTATGGTCCATACAAAGGTTCACTGACCGTACAAAGCGCTCGTGAAAAGGTCTCCTCAGACACTTAGAAAAATTTAGGCTAAGGGTGTTTCCACTGAAGGCTTCACGGTCCGTACAAAGGTTCACTCTAACAACCCAAAATTTTTTGAAACTCCTTATTTTTGGTCTTGTATGATGTTATACTGGTCGTGATTGAAATTTGGTAGCCCCGTGTTGAGTTTAAGTGGCCGAACGTAAAACAGATCATTTTGGGGCCTAGAGAGGCCGTTTGGACGGTGAGCTTCACAGAACCATAACTTTTGATGTGGGCTCAAACGTGTGCGCTACTATATATCAAATTTAAGCTCTTTGAATGATCTTCTCAACGCAACTGGTTTCACTCAATTCCAAGTTCATATGGGAAAGTTATGGCCCAAAGAGTGAGACTGCCTGAAATTCAGAAGACATTGGAAAGGGGCCCTGAAAATGTCCCAAGGCATGGGAGACAGACTGTGACACTGTTCACGGTCCATGTGGGGTTCCGTGAGATGTTCCAGAGAGCATGGGGTGGCAAGTACCCACCCCAAAAACTAAGTTAAGGTCCACGGACCACCCCACAGCCCGTGAGACCTCAAACAGACCGTTTGGTGGTCCGTCAAGTGGGGCAGAAGCTTGGCCAAGCTGTGGTTGGCCTAAATTTGGCTAAGTCATTTTTGATGGAGGGTTACACGGCCAGTGAGCCATTTGACGGGCACTGTAGAAACCGTTTGACTCTGCTTAGTCTCGGAAAGTTTCGTTTTATTAATGGTAATTTTGTGATTTAACATTTTCCTAAGCCCCTTTTTGGTACCCTAAGGTCTCCTAAACCACTAAATCATTCTTCAAACCCTCATTCATCCATTCAAACTCTCCTACACTCTCTTTAGAAATTCTAAAACCCTCTTGGCCTCCATTGAAGA
>JBCEWC010017956.1:0-12215 GCA_038996855.1 Solanum aculeatissimum
TGCATCATGGGCTAAAAAGCCAAACCAACCTTCATGTCATGCTTCATGCAAAAGAGTAGCTCCATATCATATCATATTGAGATGGTGCAAGCACCCAAGATGCTCAAAGAGTCATAACATATCATATCCTAGACTTAGTGTGATCACAACTTAGCCTTAACCCATAACTTAGTCAAACCATAGTGAAAATCATGTTAGGGACTTAGCCCACATAGAAAAATTTCACAATAAATCCATGAATAATACATGCACTACCATGAGGAACAATATGAATAGCATGGGTAATGGAATTCAAACTAAATTTCACAATTTGTAAGATAATCCATCTAAACCATGTGAAAATCCATGAATAAGTCATAATACAAATTACCCATGCTTAATTAAATCATGAAAAGGGGACATGCAAATTGGTCATTAAGGTTTTCCATGAACATTCATAAAATTAAGCTTAAAATCATGTTTAAATAACCTAGAAACTACAGCACACAATTCCCAACACTATTCTACATCAATAATGGAAGAACCCATAACTTAATTGAAAGTTTAAAATTGAATTTAAAAGGTTAGAGTTCTTAGGGTCTTCAAGGATGAAAGAATATCTTTGAATCAAGTCCCACATACCTTGAAATGACCAAAGGAATTGCAAAATTTATCAAGCCTAGGTCCTCTTCCCCAATTTCTTCAAGGTTTCTTCAATGGAGGATAAGAGAATTTTATAATCTTCAAAGTGTTTGGAGGAGTCTTAGAATAGATGAAAATAAGTTAGGGTATTGATTTAGGGGTTTAGGGAACTTAAGGATACCTAAAAGGGGCCTAGAAATTAATTAAATCACGAAAATACCATTAATGAATCAGACCATTTAACTGAACACAGTGTCACATGAATGCTATAGTGCCCGTCAAAGTGACACACTGGCCGTGTAACCCTCCATCAAAATTGCCTTAGCCAAATTTTCAATGCAAACTCTCGGAGGACCTTCTAGACCACTTAACGAAGGGTTTCACGGACCATATGACTTCACACAGACCGTGTACTGGTCCGTGGATCCATACTTGGTCCATAAAACCATCCTACAACACGAAAAATCTACTGCCCCACCAGATGGACAGTTTCACGACCCATACAAAGTATCACGAACCGTGGGGTGGTCCGTGAGTCATGACTTGGGTTTATGGGTGGGTCCTGACTACCCCCAGCTCACTGGACCATGGAAAGGACCCCCACACATCGCGCCAAGTTTCACGGACCGTGGTCTATGCCTTGGCCTTTTTTCAGGGCCTATCTCCAATGTCTTCCGATTTTCAGGCAGTCCCACTCTTTTTCCCATAACTTTATCATACGTACTATGAATCAAGTAAAACTAGTTGTGTTGCGAAGATAATTCAAATAGATTTACTTTTATATGAGTATCCCACACAGTTCAACCCATATCAAAAGTTATACTATTTCAAAGCTCACTGCCCAAACGACCTCTCTAGGCTAAAAAATGATCTATTTTGCATTCAGCCACTTAAAGTCAACCCATGGCTACCAAAATTCAACCATGACCAGTATAACATCATACAAGATTAACCATGAGAGGTTTCAAAAAAATTTGGGTCGCTATAAGACCCATCCTTCTTCCTCACAAACAACATGGGTGCACCCTAATGTGAAATGCTCAGCCTAATAAGACCCTTTTCTAACAAATCTTTCAATTGATCCTTCAATTCCTTTAACTCTGTCGGGGCCATACGATAAGGAGTGATAGTAATTGGTTAAGTATTCAAAAAGAGATCTATACTAAAATTCACTTCTCTATCGGGAAGAATACCGGGCAAGTCCTCGGGAAATAAGTCAGGAAACCCATTAACCATCAGAACTGATTCAAGCCTAGGCGACTCACCCTCCACATCTATAACTCGCGCAATGTGATAAATACACCTCTTACAAATCATTTTTCAGGCTTTGAGATAGGAAATAAACCGATCCTTAACCACAGAGTCACTACCCTTCCACTCCAACACGGGTTCATTAGGAACTTGGAATTTAACTTGCCTAGTTCTACAATCAATCGAGGCATACGAGGCATGCAACCAATCCATCCTAAGAATCACATCGAAATCATACATCTCAAGTTCTACAAGGTTACCGAGGAACACCTCATGCAACACTGACACAGGACAACCACGATATACTTTTCGAGCAATAATAGACTCACCCACAGGAGTATATACCGAATAAGGTTCCCTTAGAGTTTCAGGACTCAAACCAAATTTAACAACCAATAGAGTAGTCACAAAAGATAAATTTGCACCCGGATCAAGTAAAGCATAACCATCAAAATCAATGACTTTTAACATACCAGTTACGATGTCTTGTCGGGCATGAAGAGCATAAAACGTATTATTTTGGGAAGAACTAATAATCTGAACCTTTGGCTATCCTTGACCACCGAGGGCCACTTAATCTTTCTTTTCAACCCTTGGACAGTCAGAAAACCTTATGGTTAAAACCCTCACAACTAAAGCAAACAACCGAAGCTCTCCTACAATCACCCACATAGTTCTTCCCACACTGGTCACAATAGGGAAACTGTGGGCCACCCCCAACATGTAGCTTAGGAGGAGGTACCCTTGGTTAGAAATCTTCACATTTGAACCTTGGCCTTGTTAAAAATGATCAAATTCGCCACAACCCTTAGAGTTGAAGAACCCACCATTATGCGAGGCTTTATTAGAATCTTTCCCCCTTCGCTTCTTAAGCTTTTTACCCTCAATATGTTTAGCATAGGTCATGAGTCGAGAGACATCCATATCCCTAATGAGCATAGCAGTACAACATTATTTCACCACCATGTCAGAAATTCCCGAAATGAACTTGTGCATTCTGGCACGGGGATCAACTACTAGCACAGGGGCATATTTTGAAAGATTCATGAATTTGAGGGAATAGTCCCTCACAGTCATGCTACGTTGTCGAAGATTGATGAACTAAGTCATTTTGGCCTCCCGAAGTTTAAGGGGAAAGAATCGGTCCAGGAAGGCCGTCTTGAACTCCTCCCAACCAACCTTAGCATCTACCATTGTTTCCACCAACCACTGATTGTACCACACTTGAGCCACAACATTCAACTGATACGCAGCTAACTCAGCTTTTTCCTCAGAACTGATACCCATAATAGTCAACACTTCGCGAGCTCATCAATAAACCCCTGGGCATCCTCTTCAATCTTTGAGCCAAAGAACTCTAGAGTGTTCATTTGGGTGAAATCCCTCACCATAGAGGCCAGAGTACCAATAATTATGGGATTAAATGGCCGGGCTATCACAACCCGAAAGTGGGGCCTAGATGTGACAGGGCAAAGGAGTACCCAAAGGTCCTCGATTAAGCAATCATAGCATCATCACACACATCATCAGTTCAGAAGCGCGGGAAAGTAAACACATAACACATAATTCTAAGGAAAATGGGGCTTTGGACTCAAGCTATATGGATGTTGCCGAGAATGGGATGAGCATGAATCACATAGCTTATAGCAAGTATTTCTAAGGGGCAGGTAAGAAGAACTCAAGCTATGGGGACAGACGGGGTTATGGGACTTTCCACATAAGCACATTCCCAACATTCACAATCCTATAAACATAAGCATAAGCATAATCAAAATATCATTTCCATAACATAATCCCAATAGTCATAACAACCCAAGATAAGCATAATACAACGTGCATGAGTATAATATGTCCAACATTGCCTCTACATAGAAAGAGCGGGGCCTCGACATGGAAAGAGCGGGGCCTCGACATAGTTAAGGGCTCACCCTCAATACATGAAATAAGAAAGTAAACAATACAAGCAAGAGGAAAGTAGATATTGACCTTGGACAAAGAGCTCACCAAAAGAAAATAGCTTCAAGAGAATCACTCGTCGTGCAAAGGTAGATAGAGGTCGTTGTCGGTACCTACATGGTTAGAACATGTAGACAAGAGTATAGGTTAGCACAATAAAGCACTAAGTACACGGGCATGTAATGTTTGCACATGAACCTATAACAACCTACATGGCAAGGGCACATACATAGAAGAGAATATAGGAAACACCAATATATATCAATATGCCATGGTGATCATGATGCATGAAATTCCATAATTCTTATAATATAGAGGGGATGGAACCATAACTAACATCCAAATTCATGTGAGTTGCAACATGAACTTGCACAATGAAGCCTTCCATTGGATCAGAAAAGATTACTTGCCAAAGCTAATCTACACCACACCTTACCGGCCTCCCATTTCGGTGTGATGACCACCTTCCTTACAGGTCTCCCATTTTTGAAGGATATATATAGCATATCATATCATATCAGAGCATACCTTACGGGTCTCCCATTTCGGTAGCAACCTACATTGGTATATAGTTTCGGGAAAGGAGTTAGACCCTTGGGGATAGCCCACTTACTACTCCAATCCTTCTTGGTACTAAGTCATCATCCCACAAGAATACATATACATATACATGCTTTTAAAATGGAAACTTGACACAAGAACATCAAACCATGCATACTTGGGTTTAAAAGCCAAATCACTTTCATTACTCTTATGCATACTTAACAAGAGTCAAACACATTTTATATTCATTCTTCATGGGCTAAAAAGCCAAACAAACTTTCATGTCAAACTTCATGCATAAGAGTAGCTTCGTACTTGTCCTACTTGCCAAATCATATTGGTATAAACACTCATATTGCTCAAAGAACCATATCATAGACTTAGTGTGAGCACAACTTAGCCATAACCCATACTTGTTCAAAATCATAGTCATAAGCATGTTTGGGACATAGCCCACATCAAAACTTTCATAAAAAAATCCATGATCATGCATGCAATGTCAAGAGGAACAATGAGGATAACATGGGTACCAGGATTCATACTTTAAACTGAAATCTAGAGTAGTTCATGAGAAATTCCAGTCAAACCAACCTTCAAAACACCATTTAAATACTACCCATGCATAAATCAAGAGTGAAAGGGACATGCATAACTTGATCATCATCAAAACCATTGAGACTTCACATAATTCAAACTTAAATAAACTTTAAATTACCTAATTTCTACAGCACACATTCCCATTCAATTAAATACTTCAAAATTTAAAGAACCCAGCCTTAAAGAAAACATAAAATCATAATTGAAAGAGGAGGGTTCTTGGTTCTGCATGGATGAGAGGGAATCCATGAATCAAACCCACATACCTTGAAATTAACCAAGAGAATTGAAGAATTTAACAACAAGGATGATCTTCCCCAAATTTCTTCAATCTTTCATCAATGGAGGTTAACAAAATTGAGAGAATTTTCAAATGAATTGAGGAGTGTTATAATAGATGAAAAAGGTTTAGGGTTTGATTTAGGGGGTTTAAGGGACCTTAGAATGTCAAAAAGAGGCATAGAATCTAATTAAATTATGGATTAACCATTTATGAAATGGACTAATTAACTGAAATAGTGTCACACGGAAGGCTATAGTGGCCGTATACTGGTACATGGTACGTGTATCTGGTCGTGTAACTTGACTTGATCTTGTCTTCGGCTTGAACTCTCGAGAGACTTTCTGGATCACTCTAAGGGGGGTGTCACGGACCGTGTTGCTGCACACAGACTGTGCACTAGTCCATGGCGCATCACTTTGTCCGAGCCCCGAAACCTTGCCAACTTTCTGCCCCACTTCACGGGACCCCTCACGAACTGTGGGGTGGTCCATGGGACTTAACTTGTTCCTTGGCTAGGACCCTGTCCTCCAGTTACTCACTGGACCACCACACGAGCACCCTCACAGACCGTGGACCACCACACGGTCCGTGGCCCAACCCTTAGCCCATTTCCAGAACCTTGTTTCCAACGTCCTTCCAATTACGGGCAGTCTCACTGTTTTGGACATAATATTCACATACGAACTATGAATTGAGTGAAACTAGTTGTGTTGAGAAGATACCTCAAAGAGATTCAATATGATATATAGCAGCCCACACATCTCATCCCGTACCAAAAGTTACAATATTTCAAAGTGCACTGCCTAATTGGACCCATAACATCACCAAACAATTCGTTTTGAATCCGGCCACTTAAATTCAACCCATGGTTACCAAAATTCAACCATGACCAGTTTAACACTAACCTTGACAAACCATTATGAATTTCAAAAATTTTCAAATTGTTACACATGCTTGGTTAGCAACTGCTTGACCCAGCATAGACACCATATTTCTAAACTCAGCATGAGACACTTGCTCCTCTACTGGAGCTCGAGGGTCTTGTTCCTCATGACCAGGAGCCTGCCTAGGAAGGTGAGCTCTTCTGGGAGGCATTTTCAGAAATATTAACAAGAACACATCATTTCAGGAAACTTTTCAAAATAGCTTGCAGCACGACATAAGGGACAAGGAAGTGAGAAAGTCATAAAACATCGTCATAGCCTCTCATTCATATGTATGGCACACATCTCACCCTTGAACAAGACTCTAATTGACGTGGCATGTTTGACGTCGAGGGTCATTTACAAACCTAGGACTCTGATACCATCTTTATCACAACTCGGAAGTGGGGTCTAGATGTTACATCGCGAAGTAGAACCTGAAATTCTTGGATCAAGCCATCATAGCATCATCACTCACATCATCGGTTCGAAAGCGCAGAAAAATAAACACATAGCACATAATTCTAGGGAAAATGGGGCTTTAAACTCAAGCTATAGGGATGTTTCCGGGAATGGGATGAACTTGGATCACATAGCACATAACAAGTATTTCTAATGGGCGGGTAAGTAGGACTCAAGGTATATGGGCATTATGGGATAGGGACTTTCAACATAAGCACATTCCCAATCATCACATCATAATACTATAAGAGGAAGCATAATCGGATTATAAGTAATAATAGTTTAACATAGAGGTTATATCATCACAATAAGCTCCTAATATGGTGTACAATGGAATTCGATACAAGTATCCAACAATGCCTCTACAAAAGTATGACGAGGGCCTTGACACAACCCGGGCTCACCCTCAAATGACAAAGTAAACAAAATGAAACATAACATCAGTAGAGGGAAATGGATATTTCCCTTGGAGTGTAGGGCTCACCAAAAACAACAAGTAGAGATCTAGCTAGCCGTCCAACGGAGGAAGATAATCACATACGGTCCCTACATGGTTAGAACATGTAGACAAGAGTATGGGTTAGTACAATAAAGCACTAAGTACGCGGGCATGCAACTGCATATGCACATGAACCTATAAATAATCTAGATGACAAGGGCCCATACGTAGAAGAGAATATAAGGAAGAATAGTATATCAATATTCCAGAATATCCATGATGCATGAAATTCCATAATGCTTATAATATAGAGGGGATGTAACCATAACTGACATCCAAATCCATATTAGCTACTACATTAACTTGCTTGATGAGGCCTCCCATCGGATCATACAAGATTACTTGCCAAAGGTAATCTACACCACACCTTACGACCTGGTTATTTCGGTGTGATGGCCACCTTCATTACAACTCGGTCATTTCGAAAGGGTTTTCATAACATATCATATCATATAAAGAATACCTTACGGGCTGTCCATTGTGGTTGCTTATTCTATGTTGGCACATAGTTTGACAAAAAGGAGTAGGGACCCTGTGGAGATAGCCCACCTGCCTCCAATCCCTCGGTATTAAGTCCACATCTCACAAGAATATGTATACATCTATATGCTTTAAAATGGAATCTTGACACTTGAACATCAAATCATGCATAGTTGGGCTTGAAAACAAAATTCACTTTCACGCATACTTAACAAGAGT
Source organism: Solanum aculeatissimum (assembly GCA_038996855.1). Lineage (NCBI taxonomy): Eukaryota > Viridiplantae > Streptophyta > Magnoliopsida > Solanales > Solanaceae > Solanum > Solanum aculeatissimum. The sequence continues at coordinate 7,835 of JBCEWC010017956.1, forward strand.
CAAATATATTTCATGATCATACTTTCGTGCATAAGAGTATCTCCATACTTGTCAAATCATGATGGTATAAAAACCCATAGTTGCTCAAAGAGCCATATCATAGACATTATGTGATCACATTCTTGTCATAACCCATACTTGTTCAAAATCATAGTCATAAACATATTTGGGACTTAACCCATACAAGGATAGAACCTAGTACCTTAGGATTAAGTAGATTGGAAGAGATAGGGATATCACTCTATCATGTCTAACTACGCTTCCCATGTTGCACTCTTCACATCTTGGTTCCTCCAAAGAAACTTGACCGAAGCTACCTCTTTGTTGTGAAGCCGCTTCACTTATCTATCCAAAATTTCAACCGATACCTCTTCATAGGTCAAGTTCTCCTCAACTGTCACACCCTCCAAAGGTGCGATGACCTTAGGATCACCAACCAACTTCCTCAAAATAGACGCATGGAATACTGGATGAATGGAGCTAATGTTCAAAGGAAAATCCAACCTATAAGCCACATTGCCAACCAGTTCAACAATTTCATAAGGTCCGACATACCGAGGGCTCAACTTGCCATTCTTGCCAAAATGCATGATGCCTTTCATGGGGGACACCTTCACATACACCTAATCACCAACATGAAATTCAAGGTCCCTCTTCCTAACATCCGAAAAAGACTTTTGGCGACTTTGGGATATTTTAAACCTTTTCATAATTAACTTCACCTTTTCTATGGCCTCAACAATAAAATTTGGGCCTAACAAGGCCGCCTCACCTATTTCAAACAATCCAACCAGAGACCTACATCTCCTACCATACAAGGCCTCAAAAGGAGCCATACCGATGCTAGCATAAAAACTATTATTGTTCGATGAGAGGTAGATGATCATCCCAATTCCCTTTAAATTCCAACACACAAGACCTTAACATGTCCTCCAAGGTTTGAATTGTTCTTTCGGCTTGTCCATCCATTTGAGAATGAAATGTGGTGCTCATTTTGAGCTTAGTACCAAGTCCCCTTTGAAAAGATTTCCAAAAGTGAGAAGTAAATTGAGTACCACGATTCGATATAATAGACCTTGTAACACTATGCAAACTCACCAACTCCCAAATATATACCTTAGCATACTCCTCGGCACTATAGGTAGTCCTAATCGGTAAGAAGTGAGTCGACTTAGTCATCCTATCAACCACAACCCATATAGAATCGAATTGTCCGAGTACGAGGCAACCTAACCACAAAATCCATATTCACATCTTCCCACTTCAAAGTTGGAATTTCAATATCTTGGGTCAAACCACCGTGCCTTTGATGTTCCACTTTCACCTGTTGGCAATTAGAAAATTCTGACACAAATTTAGCCACGTCCTTCTTCATACCATGCCACCAATACAACTCCCTCAAGTCTCAGTGCATCTTGGTAGATCCTGGATGAATAGAATATTAAGAATTATGAGTCTCCTTCATGATAATCTCCCTTAGGCCATCAACATCCAGAACATATAAACGGTCTTGGTACCGTAGCACACCATTTTCCGCTTGGCAGAAAACCTCAATCTTTCCATTGGCAACCAACTTCTACAACTCTACCAAGGTGGGATCTAAGTCTTTTTTCTTCTTAACATCAATCACTAAGGAAGACTTGGATTCACCTTGAACAAGAATTCTACCATTGTCGAATTCGGCCAACCTTACACCCAACCTAGACAAACGGTGCACATCTTTCACCATCTCCTTCTTCCCCTCTTCTACATAAGTCACACTCCCTATAGAAAGCCTACTAAGGGCATCTGCCACAACATTAACCTTGCCAGGGGGATATAGAACACTCATATCATAAACCTTGACAAGATCCAACCACCTCCTTTGACTCAAATTAAGGTCTCTTTGGGTGAACACATATTGCAAGCTCTTATGATCGGTGAAGACATCCACATGAACCCCATATAAAAAATGTCTCCAAATTTTCAAAGCAAATACCACCGCCGCCAACTCAAGATCACAGGTTGGATAATTATGTTCATACACTTTTAATTGCCGGGACACATAAGCTATCACCTTACCTTGTTGCTTAAACACAAAACCCAAGCCAATACACGATGCATCACAATATACCACAAATCCATCTAACCCATTAGGCAAACTCAAAATTGGAGCCGATGTAAGTCGATCCTTCAAACTTTAGAAACTTTTCTCACATTCATTTGATCATACAAATTTAGCCTTCTTTTGAGTCAACTTGCTAAAAGGAGATGTTATAGAGGAAAACCCTTCAACAAACCTTCTATAATAATCGGCTAAACCCAGAAAGCTTCAAATATCTGAAGGAGTCAATGGTCTAGGCTAATCATTCACAGCTTCGGTTTTCTTAGGATCAACCTTAATACCATCACCGAACACCACATGACCAAGGAAAGCAACTTCTCCCAACAAATATTCACATTTGCTAATCTTGGCATACAATTTCTTCTCTCTTAAAGTTTGAAGAACCAACCTCAAATGATCTATATGTTCTCGTTCACTAGGAGAGTAAATGAAGATGTCATCGATGAAGACCACCACAAAATTATCATGGAACGGCTTGAACACCTGATTCATAAGATCCATAAATACTGTCGGAGCATTAGTCAACCCAAATGATATCACCACAAATTCAAAATGACCATAACGAGTCTAAAAGGTTGTCTTGGGAATATCACACTCCCTCGCCTTCAATTGGTGATAACCTGAACAAAGATCTATTTTGAAAAAATGAGTAGCTCCTTGAAGTTGGTCAAACAAATCATCAATCCTAGGCAACACCACAACATAATCCCAATAGTCATAACAACCCAAAATAAGCATAATATAACATGCAAAAGTATAGTATGTCCAACATTGTCGCTGCATAGGAAGAGTGGGGCCTCAACATAGTTTGGGATCACCCTCAATACATGAAATAAGAAAGTAAACAAAACAAGAGAGAGAAAACTAGATATTTCCCTTGGACAAAGGGCTCACCACAAGCAAATAGCTTCAAGAGAATAACTAGTCATGCAAAGGTAGATAGAGGTTGTCGTCGGTACCTACATGGTTAGAACATGTAGACAAGAGTATAGGTTAGCGCAATAAAGCACTAAGTACACAGGCTTGCAATGTGTGCACATGAACCTATAACCACCTACATGGAAAGGGCACATACATAGAAGAGAATATAGGAAAGATCAATATATATTGAAATGCCATGGTGATCATGATGCATGAAATGTCATAATGCTTGTAATATAGAGGGGATGTAACCATAACCTACATCCAAATTTATGTGAGCTTTGAACTTGCCTAATGAAACCTCTCATTGGATCGGAGAAGATTACTTGCCATAGAAAATCTAAACCACACCTTACGGGCCTCCCATTTTGGTGTGATGGCCACCTTTCTTACGGGTCTCCAATTTTAGAAACATTTCCATAGAATATCATATCATATCAAAATCATACCTTACGGGTCTCCCATTTTGGTAGCAACCTACGTTGGCACATGTTTTTAAGAAAGGAGTGGGACCCTTGGGGATAGCTGTAAAAAACCCAAGAATTTTAAAAAAATCTCCTTATGATTGGCCTTATATGATGTAATACTGGTCATGGTTGAGGTTTGGTAGCCACGGGTTGAGTTTAAGTGGGCGAATACAAAATGGGCTAGTTGGTGGCCTAGAGGGACAATTTCGGCAGTGTACTTCAAATGGTCACAACTTTTGATGTGGGATGAACTATGTGAGATGCTATATATCAAATTAAAGCTCTTTGAGTTAGATTTAGAACACAACTAGTTTCACTCAATTTGGAGTTTGGATGAGGTAGATATGGCACAAACAGTGAGGTTGCCTAAATTTCGGAGGACATTGGAGATAGGCTCAAACAAGTGGCCAAGGACAGGACCACGGACCGTGAAACTTTGCACGGTCCGTGTATGGTGTCCTCAAGTCTTCAAGTGAGCTAGGGGTAGCCTGGAACCACCCCTAAGCTATGTATAGGACCACGAGACCTTGGATGGCTCGTGAGAGCCTAGACGGTCTGTCCACTATCCCGTCAAGTTGGACAGTGGCTAGACCAAGCCATGGACGTGTTTAGGGGACTATGTATGGGTTCAAGGGACCCTCACACCATATGTCACACCCAAAACGGCCTGTAAAGTTGCTCGGGAAGTGTTACAGAAAGTCCTCCAGGAGTTCGCGCTGAAAATTTAGTTAAGTATGGTTAGATGGAGGGTTGAACGACTCGTGTACAGTGAAACGGGCACTGTAGCTTTCGTTTCACCTTGCTTAGTCTCGGAAAGTTACATTTTATTAATGGTATTTTCATGATTTAACATTTCCCTAAGCCCCTTTTTGGTACCCTAAGGTCTCCT
>JBCEWC010017957.1:0-12214 GCA_038996855.1 Solanum aculeatissimum
TAATGCTGATATGGATTATCGTCTTGATGAAAATGATTGGGCAGATATTAGAGAACTAATTGAATTTTTAAAAGTTTCTTATTTAGCCACAAAATAAATTTATGGTCTTTATTATCCAACTATTTGTTCTGTTTTACCAAATATTTGTGTTATTTCTAATAAATTTGCTTTGTTTAAAGATAATCAAAAATTTAAAGAACCGGTTAAAAAAATGATTGACAATTTTTAAAAAAAAAATCAATTCCTCAAGTCTATTTAACTGCTTGTTTATTTAATCCAACATGTAAAGAAATAGGTGCATCTCGAATGGTAGATAGCATATATTCAAATTTAGATATTGACGACGATGAAGATAACCAATTATATAATTTAGCAGTAGTTAAAGGTAGCATTAAAATAGAAGCTAGGAAATTATATGATTTATATAATTATAATATAGAAGAAAATATACAATATCAAGAACCCGAACTATCTAGGTGTAGATATGAGGACAACATTGATGACATGTTAGAAAATTATCTAGAACTTACTTCTCACAAAAAAGATATTTTTGATGAGTATGTTAACCGAGGTACAGAAAGCATAAAGGATGCAGAGGGGAAGCCGGAACTTTTGAAATGGTGGAAGAATCACGGTAAAGTTTTTCCAAAACCTCAGCGGGTGGTTCGTGATGTGCTAGCTATTCAAGCATCGTCGGTGGCTTCAGAAGGATCTTTTAGTGTGGCAAGATTTCAACTAGGAGACCATAGACATTCATTAGCAACGGATAGTTTGAAAAATTAAATTTTATTCAGAGACTAGATCAATGCGGAGCGGAGGAATTTAGGGCATCCAACTTTGTCATCTCAATTTGAAGCCGATATAGATAATATTTTATCAGAATCAAGTGAAGACACCATGGATTTTATGAATAAACAAGCTCAAGAATCAATTCCCAAAATATAACAACAGAAATGTTACAAACACTTAGACAAGATTTTGAATGTGGTATAAGATATTAGTATATTAAGACCTAATTGAAAGAGAACCTTTCCTAGAAGGTGGCTGTGTAAATTAGATTCTTTTAAATCTTTTCTAATATTTGTACAACATTAAGTTACTAACATAATAAAATAATAGGTTATTCGCCTTATTTATTTTTTAAATTATTATCTTAATTTACTTTTTCTTTTACTTTTACTTTAACTCTACAAGTTTTTTTAATATATATTTTTCTACTCAAATCTTTGTTAACTTTAAAATATAAAATGGAACATTCAAAATTTTAAACTTTAAAGTTTAAATTTTATATTTTAAAATTTTGAAATTTAAACTTTTAAACTCAAACATTTAAACTTGAAAACTTAAAAAATTTAAACTTTAAACTTATATATTTGATAATATATAAGTATACAACTTTAAAACTTTTAAAAACTTAAAAACTTTAAGTCTTTAACTTTACAGTTTAAAAAAACTTATATAGTGATAATTTTATCAAACTTTTAAAAAAAATTAAACTTTGAAGTTTGATTTTTGAAGATTTTAAAATTTAAATTTATATATTTTAAGAATTGAGAATAATAAATTGAACTTTCAAAAATACAACTTTAGATTTAAACTTTAACCTATTATTTAATTTTAAAAAAATAAAAAATAAATAAAATAAAGGGGGGAGGGGAGGAGGGGTCTGGTCCGGTCCGGTCCGGTTCTGGATTATAACCGAATTGGGATGGTAAGGGGTTAAATTAGCGGTATTACCGGTACCGGTCCAGTTCCAGCAGGATTGAGTACAGATTTTGTCGATATCGGTCCAGTTCCGAAAAATATCGGTTCGACGGTACCGGTCCCTGTTTCATTGCTAGGCATAGTTGTGACCAACAAATGAACCAAGGAGCCCAAGCTACTCATGCTCCCACCCCGGCTTCAAGAGTGAGGGATTTTATGAGAATGAACCCTCCGGAGTTTTATGTCTCCAAAACAGATTAGGACCCCCAAGAATTCATTGATGAGGCATATAAAGTGCTTGCTATTATGGGGGTGAGTTTGGAGGAGAAAGCGTAATTAGCGGCCTATCAACTTAAGGTCCTTGCTCAAATTTGGTTTTCACAATGAAAGCTTGAGAAAGGGGATGATGAGCCTATACATGGAAGGAATTCATAGTCGCCTTCCTCAACCGGTTCTTTTCTATTGAATTAAGAGAAGCAAAGATGATGGAGTTCATGAATCTCAAACAAGGCTCCATGATGATGAGGGAGTATTCCCTCAAGTTCAACAAGCTCTCAAAATATGCTTCTTATTTGGTTGTCAACTCTAGGGCAAGGATGAACAAGTTTATGTTGGGAGTATCCGACTAGGTTAATAAATAATGTCGCACCGCTATACTTGTTGGTGAAATGGATTTGTCTCGGCTTATGACTTATGTCAAGCAACTTGAAGGGGAGAAGCTTAGGAAGAGAAGGAGTGGAGAGTCCAAGAGGGCTCGGAGTAAGGATGACTCATCTTTTGAGATTGCTTTTAGGCCTAAGTTTCACAAGGGTGGGGTGTCTAGCCTCAAGTATCAAGGTGAGGGTGTTGGTGGTCAAGCTTCTCCTACATGCTACAAGTATGGAAGATACCATCCGGGAGATTGTTTGGCCTGTTCGAGTGCATGTTTTGGTTGTGGTGCGGTGGATCATAAGTTGAGGCATTGTCCATGGGTTTCTAAGAATGATAAAGATAATCATCACCGGTCTCAACCCTACCCCTCTAAGGGTCCCTAGACTTAGTATGGTGCTTCACCCGGTATGTTATAAAATCTCCTTATATGGTGATGGTTGGTGCTAAATGATTTCGTAAGTTGTGGTGCTATGGTTGATATTTTGGTAAGTTATTGTGTTGGCATATTGGTAACAATGGTAGTTCATTTTCATTCTCATGCATCATTTATTTATTCTTGGCATTATACTTATTATGCATGCATGCTCATGGAGTAAGTTTATTGAAGATTCATGTGCAATTATTAAAATGTGCTACTCATTCTTTTAAAATGATGTGCATGTTTGAGACTTTGAAAGTTGCATGAAAATATTATTTGATTTGCATTATTGCATTTGTAAGGGATTGATAGATGTTGTTCCATTTGATTAATGATATCCCTATTCACATTCGAGGACGAATGTTTCCTAGGAGAAAAATTGTGACACCCCTCAACATAGCTCGAAAAGACCTCTAATGCATTTTTAATATCTCAAAATTTGTGTATTATTTCACAAATTTGACTTTATATTCTTTTTCAGGAGGCAAAACTTTGTAGAAATATGACTACCTACAAGGTATAGGTTGCCCGTATTAAAAAATAACTTTTTTTGATAAAATTGCACAAACCAGTAAAGTCTGCGACAAGTCCGCGTCGCGGACTTACTGTGCCATTGGTAAAAAAAATTCACAAATCTTCTTTTTTTATTTGAGGGCAATTGGGTAATAATCCAATATCTATATAGACAAAAATCCTTCATTTTTTTGTCATTCCATGCCCTAAATCTCTCATAAACACTCCCAAAATCTTTCCAATTCATCATCAAATCCGCCATTCAATCTCATGATTTTCAAGAATATTTGGTGGAATTCAAGAACTCGAGTGAAGTCCTCCAAGTCTCATCAAGTTTCCTCTATCTATTTTAAGAATTTGAGGTATGTGGGTCTTTCATCCATGGGTCCTTCCACCTATGGAGTTCCAAAATTATTTTCATCAAATTTCTTGATTTTAATGACTAATTCGTTATGGGTAACTTTTATTATCACTCCATTGCATGAAATATGTTGGGAATTTGTTGGTTATTGATCTATTGATGTATGAGCTCCTATCAAGGAATGAGATTATGTTATGATTATGATACTAAAACTTTGTATGCCATGAAGTCTTGAAAGACTTGTAAAGATTATGGATTTTTGAATGGTTTTCATGATACTCAAATTGGGAGTTTTACTAAAATGTTGGTGGGTTATTTTGAATGATTTTTCAATGACTTTATTTTGGTCCTCCCATGTTTTATAATCTTGAATTGAATGATTTTAAGCTTATGTGCATATTACCCACCATGTTTTGACTTAAGTATTTGACAAACTTCTATGTTAATGAAAGTCCTATTATAAGACATGTAAGTTATGAATTTTAAGAATGTTGAAGGGTTATCATGTATGTTATGAGCTCATGAAATGATTGTGAAAATTTACAAGGATATGAAGCCTCTTTCTTTGATTTTAGGAAGAATTGGTTTTGATGAGCTACTCTTTGATAATATTGAGCTATTATGAGATTATGCATGCCATAACTATAACTATGAAGTCATGGATTGTGTGAGATGAATTTCCTGTTTTCATGGCCATGTGTTTTGAAGATGATATATATAATTGTAACGAATTATTTAAGAATGATTTAAATTAATGATTTTCACTATATGTCTTGAAGTATGAATTCTAAATAATGAGGGTTAAATCATATGCTATGAAAATACCAAATTTTGGAATTTGGACTATATGATGGAATGTTTATGATAAAAAGGTTTTGCTACATGCTTGCAAGTTCCTGACTATTATGAATGTTAAGGACTCCTTCTAAAGTTTATTAAGGTTATAAATTGATATTTTAATGAGGAAAAAAGGCTTATGAGACATTCTATGTTTATTATTGGCTTATGAAAAGTTTTCTATGAATGAATGTCGATGGTAGAGGATCTCTCATCTAGTTTATGAATGAATGTAATATGGTGGAGGATCTCCCATCTAAGGAATGATTAAGGATCTATCTTCTAACTTATGATTTTCTACTCTTGTGAGAGTACTACCTAGCACCGAGTAGACTAGAGGCAAATACCCAAGTCCCAAAACTACATGCCACCGTAGGAAAAGAGATTATAGGCGATTACCAAAATCCCTAAGAGGTGATTATCCTAAAGACAAGGGTTTGATGTGAGTACCCGAGTCTGAGGGCTTGAGGCGAGTACCTGAGTCCAAGAACTAGAGGTAAGTACCCGGTTCACACATGGCTTAGTGGATCAACTTAGGCATTAGGAGGTTCACCTTAGAAAAGTGACTTCCCCCTTGCTTCCGATGTAGGGGAAACATCGGGACTCCATGGATTAGCTCACATTATATATGTCGGTTATGGCCTCTCTCACTATATTTTATGAATCCCCCAAAGGCTTATGGTATATGTCACTCTTGATCTGTGGTTTCCTTATATATGCTCATGTTCCCCTCATGCCCCTAAGATATCTTCTTATGATGATTTATAATGGTTCCTTCTTATTATGTCCAAATATGTGTACTACTATGAATGGTGTTTTGAATTCATATAACTTAACGTTTTACAAACTCACATGATTTCCTCACATATGTTTATGGTCCCTTGATATGTTTATGGTCCCTTACTTTCCAAATGTACTATCCTATGTTGCATGGCTTGAGAAATATTTTAAACGATCATGCTGTCTCTATTTTATGGGTTATGTTTTGTTGCATTGCATGCCTACAAACTAGTACATTCAAAGTACTAATGTATACTTTTTGCCTATATGATTTAACCATGTAGGGACCAGTGCTCCTTGATACCCCCCACGTGGCTAGCTTGGATTTGTGAAGATTGTTCTTGTGGTGAGCCCTCTAGTTCGGGGACAATATCCTACTTCTATCTTGCTTATGTTGAGACTTTATTTCATTTTATTTTATAGTTTGAGGGTGAGCCTTGGACATGTCTTGGCCCCCGTTTTATTCATGCTTAGAGGTGTTGTTGGATACTACGCTATGTACTTATGATGTGATGTTGAGATTTTATGGAGACTTATCCCTTATTCTATGTTCCCTTCTATGTGTTGATGTTTGTTGATGATGTGATGGAAGTCCCAAGTTCCCTATAATATCCCCATAGCACGAGTCATACTTACCCGTCACTTAGACTTTATTTGTTATGTGATTCATGTAAATCATCTTCCCTATAACATCCCCATAGCATGAGTCCAAAGTCCCGCTTCCCTTAGAATTAATTGCTACTTGCTTTTGTTTAAATATGCTTCCGCAATCAAGGATGTGCAAATGATATGCTAAGAGCTTATTAGGGTTCCCTTTGGGTTACCATTCGTCGTGTCACGTCTAGGCCATAAGTTTGGGCTGTGATATTTTTTGCCTTATTTGTGAAAATTATTATTTTACATTTTCGTAAGTTGTGTTGGACCTATTTTAAATTATTTGAATTGTTAAAATTTAAATCTATAGTTTTAAAATGTAAAATATGAGTTTTGGTACTTTTTGAAAGTTTAAGTTCTTGAAAAAGTGAATTTTTGTACCATTTTGATTTTCTGGTGTCAGATCGGGGATCCATCAATTTTATTAGCTTTGAAATGTTGCAACTGAACTACAGGAATTTGTAAAACTGAATTTGGAGTTAAAATGAGGTTTTAGGACCAAAGTTGTGATTTTAGTTATTTCTATAACCAAAGTTTGACTTTGGTCAATATTCAGACTTCGAAAACTCCGATAGAAATTTTTACAGTTCCAGTAGTTTTGGAAGGTAAAACTAACGCTAGAAATGGTCCCAAAATATTTTTTTGTGTTGTTGAGGGTAGTTTTGGTATTTTGAGCTTTTAACTATTTTTATCGAGTTGAATTTGTTAATAAGGTGAGGAGGCCTTGAAATTGATTTTAGATGATCCCGTTGAGTTCGGATCGTTATTTCTGGTATGAATACATATAGAATTTGTATCATTCTAATTTCAGATGAGTTTCAGGGGTCTGTTCCGAGTAGGAAATTAGACTTAGAATTGTTGGTTTCCTAATATCTGGTGTAGGTGAAATTCCTTCTCCATGTTCATGGAAGAGCACCTGCTTTCTCGGAGGTCTAGTGTGTTTACTCTCCGCGTTCGTGGAGGGCTAGTCCATGTTCGTGAAGTGTTAGCAGGTGTAAGTGACCCCCCCCCCTTTTGTTCTTCGTGTTCGTGTGTTGGTCTCCGCGATCGTAGAGGTCTTTTTGGACTTTCTCCTCCATGTTCACGAGACCCCACCCATAATCACAGAGAGCTTTTTATACCTGGACAATTTTAACTTCGTGAAACACCATTTTTAGTCATTTTCACGAACTTGGAGCTTTTGGAGGCGATTCTGAGAAGAGGATTTCAAAGAGATATTTTGGATAAGTGATTTTAACATTATATTGATCATTTTTCATTTGTTTTATCTTGATTTCAACTTAAATTTCATGATTTTCAATGTCCAAAATTATGGATTTTTTTTACTTTGAATTCTAAACTTTGAATGTTGATTTCTAACTCGTTTTAAACTCATTTTTAGTGGAATTTTCATCCACAGACTATTTTTTGCATGGAACTCAATTTTAAAGTCAATTTTCAAGTTTGAGACTTTTTAATTTTAGCCCTTAAATTGATCATTTTGCCCCTAAGCCTAAACCATGCTAATATAGGTATCAAAATGCTCCTCTTGATGTGTAGTATCTGATTTTGATTGTGATTGATCAATTTGAGGATCGTTTGGAGGGTTGAGTTGGTTGAAAGCTTGTCCGAGTGCGGTTTCGGCATTGAGGTAGGTTTGGCTAACTTTGTTGGGACTAGATTTGAGTTATTGATCATGTTTATGTGGTATTGTGAGATTTAGACAGATTCATGAGTAATTGTGTTGGTGTGATGGGATATTGATAGAAATGTGTTCCCGGATTAGCCGAATTATGAATAATTGTGATTCTATTGTTAACTTGAGATGGGAATTTATGGATTTAGATTCTATGAAAAGTTATTATGATAAATTGAGGCTAATGACATTAATTAGGGAAAATATTTTGGTGACTTGCTGGCTCATGAGACCCTTTTGGCGACCTTGATGATCTCATCGATATATTTTGAGGTGAGTAAGGTCTGATACTTGTATTATATTTTATTTTAGGGTAAGATTCTCATGTATCTAGGTTGTTAGGGATGAGTGAGGTCTGGTATTTGCATCATACTTGTTTCTAGCATATGATTATGATGTGTTTATATTGTGGGACAAGTGAGGTTTGAGGTTATTGGCATACTCCTTTATGTAAATGTATACTACTATATGAGAGGTTATGATAGATGGGGACCTAGTTGTGGTATTTAATTTTACTCATTATGATAGCGTGAGAATATTGTTGCATCACCCTTATTACGATGTTATTATACTTATGTGCCTAGTGAGTTGGTATTATTGACTTATGTTCATATCATGTTGCATTGTACCACCCCCTTGATCCGAGGAGGAGGCAAGGGTAATATATTTTATAATTGTACCACCCCCTTGACCCAAGGAGGAGGTAAGGATAATATGTTCCACAATAATACCACTACCCCCTTGATTCAAGGAGGAGCAAGGGTAAAATGTTCTACAATTGTACCATCCCCTTGATCCGAGGAGGAAGCAAGGGTAATATGTTCCACAATTGTATCACTCCCTTGACCCGAGTAGGTGGCAAAGATGAAATATCGTAACACCCCTTGACCACGAGTAGGTGGCAAGGATGAAACATCGTAACACCCCTTGACCGCGAGTAGGTGACAAGGATGAAACATTATAACACCCTTGACCACGAATAGGTGTCAAGGTCATGAACCACTTGGTGCATGATTTGATTGACTTGTTGATTCTTCATAAACTGTGTATATATTATTTATGGTGTTATAATACAAAATATGTGGGATATATAATAAGGCTTTATGTATATTTTATTGTGTACTTACCTTATGAATGCTGGTGTAGGATTCTTCGTTATTACATACTTGTTCGATTTCTCTTACCCAGTCGGTTGAACCTACTAGTACATTTCGATGTACTCACCCTTACTATGTTTCTTTCCTGAAATCGAGCACAGGGTTCAGGAAAGGGTAGTTGATCATTCCATCTGAGTACTGTTATTACCATCCAGATCTCAGCGATGAGGCTCAAACTTTGAGTCGCCATAAATCTTTGGGTTCCCTTTTTATTTCTTTTCTCTCAGACTATGTATCAGACGTCATAATGATTTTGTATTTTTCCTTTGATACAGTTGTATTTACTCTCCAGTACTATTTTAGATGCTCTTGTACTCATGACTGCAGGTTTTGAGATATTTGATGTTATGTTGTGTTGATTTCCATTTTAATTCATTCTTCTTTAGTCGTGACCCATTTTGGATTGTAACAGCTTTTCACCTATTCTTCTCCGGGGAATCACCATCACCAGACCATTATCGGATTATCAATAGCTTCAACTAATTAAAAATATAACCACCACGCAGTCCACCCATCCACAAAGTAGCCAACGAACTTTTCTTTTTCAATTTTTTTGGTGCACACACCACCAACATTGTGACACCACCGTACTCCATCCTTTTTTTGTCAATCATGTCTTCTCCAACAAATACACACGTTGAAGTGACAAGCAAACAATGCCACAACAATTCACAACGTCTATTATCTCTTTTTGGCTTCATTGGAGATGAATTGCCATTGGAGAGAGCTTTTTTGGCTAAATCTAAATGCCAACAGAGTTTTAATATGAAATACAAAATAAAACTAACATGGAAGAAAAAGAAAAACGTGGATGGGCCATCATAGATTTTAATGGAACTCACCAGAGCTCATAATTTTTTATTAGAGTTTGATGAAATTTCAATTTAATTACAGTGTTATTTGTTATTGTTGGATCTATTTGATGGTGTTTTGGAGTTGAGATAGTGATTGTTTATTATTTTATTTTCTGGAGAAGGTATCTCCGACCTTTGGCGAGGTTAGATGTAGAAGGAAGCATTTGATAGACCAGGACAAGTAGAGAGACGAAAATAGCAATGGAATAATTTTAATTATTAAAGATAATTATGCTATGGATAGTAATAAAAAGAAAAATATCCTAAAAAAAGGGGTAATAAATTTCTTTACGTAAAAAAAATCAAGGGAAAACTAAGTCTGTGTTTTTTTGAAGTAAATTATCTATATTTATACACCCCCTTATATTTATGCCCCTCTAATTAATTGCAAGTAAGACCTCCCCCCCCCCCCCCCTCCCTAATTTCTATACTATTAAAATTCGTGCTCTGACGTCAACATCTACCCTATATGATACCGATAAGTTATCATATATTGACAAAGTATCACAGAGGATATAGGTAAGGTATTGATATACCAACGAAGTATCATTGAAGATATCTCTAGGGTATCAATATACTGGCAAAGTATCACACAGAATGGAAAGAGATTTTTTATGATACCTTATTGGTATCATATATTAATTATTTCTTAGAAAAAAAGTCTAATCCTATATGATATTGATATGGTATCAAAATATTGACAGAGAGAATCACAGAGGATATCAATAGGATATTAATATATCGACAGAGTATCATAGAGGATTAAGCTCAGTCCTATATGACATTGATATGATATCAATATACTGATGGAGTATAACAAAAAATATAGTTTCTACTAATTTAGAGTTTAATAAAATTTTAAAATTGTTTCTTATTTATTTTTAAAAAAAAGAGCACAATCATATATGATATCGATAGGTATCAATATACTAATGTAGTATCATAGAGAAATAAGCTTACTCCTATATGATACCGGTATGGTATCAATATACCAATGGAGTATCACAAATAATATATTTTCTACTAATTTAGAGTTTAATAAATAAGATTTTGACTTTAATAATTTTTTTGTAATTATTTCTTTTTTTTTTCTTAAAAAAAAGTCTAGTTCTATATGATACCAATAGGGTATCAATATACTGATGGATTATATGATACCGATATGATATCAATACACCGATGGAGAATCACATATGATTAATTCATAACAGTTATGCAGACGTCGTACTGACAGAAAGTGGAGTAAGAGGATAAATAATTTGGATCATGAGTTCATTAAAGATAAATAATTTGGGTTTGAGTCTAATTTGAGTAAATAGTTGGGGAAATTACGCAACTAAGCAAACATATACTATTAAATTACTTATTATAGTTATAATTTAAACAAATTACCATTTGCCACTATAGTTTAATCCTAGTGGCTAGAGACCCACATTTTGATTTGTATATCATGTCTAAACTGTTATCTATTGCTCTTTTTCCCATTAAACAAAGTAGTCTTTCTCTCTCATCTTAAATAATTCATCAATTTATCTCCTTAATTCACTCAATTACAATCAAATTTTAGTTTCAAAGATTTTTTAAATTCCCCAAAATCAAAGTTCCTCAATTTTTGTTAACATCCATCTATTTCAATTTATTTTTATTTTTTTGATTCATTTGCATATGTTTCAATTGGGATTGGGGGAGGGGCAGGGGATTGTCGCTCTTGTTTGAATAATATCCCAATAACTTCAGAATGTTTCAATCGTAATATGTCCAATAATTTTAATTTCTACTGCAAAAAAAAAATCTACTAGGTTCTCATATTTCTTTTTCTCCAAATCTTCTTACAATCCAAGATATTATCGATGGTGAAATTGAACTTTTGAAAGGGGATGAATGTCCAAGGTAGGAAAAATTTTCTACCCCTACCGAAGAGGTATTTGTATAACCACTAACTAGTGAAGAAATTAGATCCAATCAAGAGTATAGATCTATAAATTTGAGGTTTTGTATATTTTAATTTTGTAAATATTTTTTGTGATACGTATTTGTATCTATAAATTTGATATTTTACTGTATATAACTCTATGAATTTGTTTATATCCACTTTTGTAATTATATGCGATTTGATTTGTATATTTATATAATTTCTTTTACATAGATGTGGATTTTAGGATTCATATTTGTATGTTACCAGCAATTATACACTCTAGATATTATTTGTATAATTTCAACATTTGTATAGTTTATCTGTTTCAATCAATTGTACACATATATAAATATTTGTATAGTAACTCATATTGTTGAATAATTGACACAACAATACATATTAATGGTGTTTATTTAAGGAATTGAAATTTATCATGAAATGACTGACAGACAATATTATATACGATTCAATAAGTACAAAAAAAACCTAAAAATGTATAAGTAGTTTTCATATATACAAATATTGATATATACAAAAATTATGTATTCAATCCACAAATTTTGTATCAACGATACATATCATCATAGCTCCAGTAGTCAATTCATATAAATAAAAAGCAAAAGAGTCTTTCGATATATATACAAATTATATTATCAATTAATACATATTCAATAATTCTAGTAGTCAATTAATAC
>JBCEWC010017958.1:0-12213 GCA_038996855.1 Solanum aculeatissimum
TTTATGAAACGATAAAGTAGTAAATTATTATAGTCTTAATGAGTTATCGGTTTACCCAATAACTCAATACTAAAAATCAAAATCAAACCGATAATCCGATAATTTTTTTTGTAAAAACCAGTAATATATTTTTTTTTGTAAAAACCATTAAAAACCCGTTAATTGAAACCATAAACCAATAACATTTTTTCGGTTTGATTTATCGATCGATTTGATTTTTGCACACCCTTATGGGGGTAGGGTGGAAATGTGGGTGGGGGGAGGGGAGAGAGGATAGGATGGAAGTGGGGAGGTGGGGCAAAAAAATTTTGATTGAAAACTATTTTTTTTTAATTGAATTTTTTTTTTATTGAAAAAAATATATTTTTTTAAAATTTAGGTTTTGATATTGAAGTCGAAAAAATTTAGATGAGGGTTGAGGGTGGGGTGGGAGTGGGTGGGTGATAGGATATTGAAGTAGAATTTTTTTTTTTATGAAAAAAATAATATTTTAAAAAGTAATTATTTGGGAGTAGGAGTTGAGCATTAACAATCAACCTTTGATTTAATTTGTTTTTGGCTTTAAGAGATTAAAGTGGGTTGAAACCATTTTTACCCAAACCATATTTGACCAAATTCATATTTACCCATATTTTATATGGATGGGTTGTGATCCTATCCATTTTTACTCAATCCATATTCAATCCATCCAAATCGAATCTAATCCACCTATTTGCCACCTCTAGTACGTATGAATATGTGAACCGTTATTTTCATATGGAAAATTCGGCAATTTGTTTACTCTATGACAAAACCTTAAGATGCAAATTGAGTCAACAAAAATATGGCCAACTTGCTAAAACGTGTTTTTGAAAGTTAGTTTAGAAAGCTACTTGCTAATAATTAAATTAATATGTCAATTATTCAAACTCACTAAAAGTAAATAAATGGTCAAGTTGACTGATCTTAATATTTGAGTTCGATTAGATTTGATTTTGCATCGAAAAATTTCATGTTAAAAGTAAGGAGGTTTCTAACAAGGATTATCTATAATCTGAGTCGTCTACTGATTGAGAATGAAAGAATATTTATCACGTATTTAAGAGTGTAAAATAATATTTTAAAATATGAAGTTTCAAATTTGATCGAGATCTGGTACTAAAAAATAATGATTAATTTGTATTCCTTGTTATAATCGGAACGATCCTCAGTGGAAAATCGCTCGTTTCTTTTATTTTTCGAAACGTAATTGTGGTGACAAGACATTTATGTTTACTATAAGAGACTTATTCCACAAAATCAACTAGTATTTTAGCTTTAACTTAGATGTAGAATTATCGATGAAAACAAAGTGCAAGTTACTCTATTTTCGTCTTCAATTCCTAATCATTAATGAGAAAGGTTAGACATTTGGATAACATTTGGTTGAAATTGAAAAATGCCACCTCCACTTATAATATTGTAAATTTACTATATTAAATTTATTTTAAAAACATTTAATATTTTAGAATAGCAAAAAAGATTAATTATTCATTTTCTAAACCTACCATTCTTAATTAATACTAGTAGAATGTTACTTCCTCCGGTCTAATTGAAATGATTTTTAAAGTTTTAAAATGCTAATTAAGATTAATTAAATAAATTATTTCACCAAAAGACCATTTGTCTCTCCATAAAGACTTTATTGAAATTTGTTCAATTATTTAGCAGACAAGAATAGTTTTAGAAAAAGATCCTATTAGCACCTTCTTAATTTTATAAGAAAAAATAATTTATTTTAGATTAATTTAAAAGTATAGAAAGTCCACTCAAATGAGATTAGAGGGATCGATTAATTAATTAAGATACTCCATTCATCCATTTTTACTTGTTACTGTTTGACTTGATACATTTATTTATAAAATAATTTTTAACATGAATATTTTACCACATTATTCCCATTAATTGATATTTAATAATTACTCTGTCCAACAATAGTTGTCCACTATTGACTTGGCAGAGGGATTAAGAAATGTAAATGATTGGGTAATTTTACCAAATCATCCTTTGAATCTATTAAATACTATATTTTGAAAAATGTAATAAAAAAATAACTATAATTAATGATAAGGGTAAATTGAAAACTAAATGTAAAATTATCTCTTGGTTTCATAAATTGAATAAGTATTATTGAATATTTATTTTTAGTACAACAGACAAGTAAAAATGAACAGAGGAAGTATCAAATCTTAAAAAAATTGGAGAATAATATTTATTGTAGAGAAATATAACAAAAGAAAAGTATTATTGGGAGACCTTCTGCTAGCCCAAGATCGTTAACTAAGATCGGAAGATTCAACTAAAGAAGGAGAAGCTAGAATGGAAAGGGAAGATTTTGAAAAGGGGAACTTTGTTATAAAAGAAGGTTACTTGTATTGTATTGTATTCAAAGTTTTGGTTGGTTTTGAGTTAATTACAAATGAGTATGACCATCCCTATTTATAGTTCATTCTAGATATATCTACAAAAATATCTAGATATTATCTTCTAAATATTTAACAAAAATCTAGATTTTTCTATAATTTACTACAAATATCTCCCTAAAATATCTATACTCTAGTTTTCTAGATTTTTCCTAAATACAAATATCCAAGATATTACAATACAAAATACTAGAAAGATTTACTAAATATCTAAAATATTTTTATCTCAAAAAAATCATCTTTATTTTTCACATTTATTGCTTAGAACTTGGAGAAAAAAATAGTTATGCTTTGTTGATAAAAAATGACAAGCAATTTTTTTTTGAAAATAATGAAATTTTCTTATTACTCGAGTATTTCTGTTTAAAAATAAATGAACGTAAAAGGTGAATGGAGAGAGTATTTATTAATTGAATGACAAAATGTAAATTAAAAAATAAAATTGATGTTATGGAATACTCCTTCCCTTCATTTCTACTTATCTAGTGATTGACATATATTTTGAAGAATAATAAATAAAATACTCAATAATTTTATAATATTATTTTTTATTTTTATATATGATTATTATAAGTAGTTTATAATAAAAATGTAAATAATAAATTATTTTTTAATATTTTAAATTAAATAAATAAAAATAAATAATTATTTTTAATATAATGAATGAGTGAATGATGGAAGTATGTTGTTTAAAAAACTGAAAAATAGTCTAGGTGGAAAAGAGAGCAATTGCTTCAATATATCTTTTTTTTCATGTTTGAGAGTTGGGATTTGGGATTGGGAATAAGAACTCCACAAGGCAAATTTTGACTGGTTTAGATATAACTTGGATCAATCAAAGAAAGAATCAACACTTAATAATAAAATTATTATCCATCTTTTATTCTAACCTTGATTAGTGCACCACTTTCCTCAAAGCCAAAGACCATATAGAAACAAAAATATTACATAGGGACCCACCTCACATATTTATATGACTATAGTCAGCTTTTAATTTCAAGTAGGGTCCTTTAAGTCAATGGCAAACATTAAAACTTTAATTTATACGACAATTTTTTATTTCTTCCCTTTAGACTAAGTTCCAATAATCACCAATAGCCTGATACCACTTGGATTTTCACTCCACCACCGCGTACCACCACCCAACACGGCGAGTGTCTCCCCCACGTTAAGAAGTTGCCGGCATCTGCGTCATTGTATTATTCACGCGCGTGTGGAACTTACTCTCCTTTTTTTGCTATAAAACATTTCTTACCAAACTTAGAGAAAGTAAAAAAGTGATGCAAAAATGCCAAACTTACATCTGCTCATTTGATCTCTCTTTCTGATTCTTCAACTCTTTCCTACCCCACCATCCCCAAACCCCCGTACCCTTTAATGCCCCTGTTCTCAAGCTTCTCTTATTAAGTTCATCTTAATTCAAGCTGGATATATTCTCTCTAGAAACAGACCCATCAATGGAAACCTTACCAAAACCTCAAGAATTTCAAAACCCATGTCTTATTTCATCCCCAGAAAGCCATAGCTCCAACAGTTCAAGCTGTAGCAATAGCAGCAACTCTAACCATCACCACAACAATGGTCTTCACCACCACCATCGCCATCCAACACCACCCACTACCCCAACACCTACTACACCACCACCACTACCACCACAACTACCCATCACCAGATCCGAACCGAACAACCCGTACCCGACTACCTTTGTCCAAGCTGACGCTTCCTCTTTCAAGCAGGTAGTTCAAATGCTTACTGGGTCCTCTGAAACCGCCAAGGTTGGTGCGAATTCGGGCCGGGCTGAGCCCGTTAGGAATCCGATCCCTCCAATTAAAACTGGAACCAAGAAGGAGAAATCCAGTTCAAAGCTGTATGAGAGAAGGAACAGCATGAAGAACTTCAAAATTAGCCCATTGGGTCCTGGAGTTGTGAATAAATCCATTTTCTCTGCTGGATTTTCGGGTTCTCCGAGAACTGCGACGCCGGAGATTTTGTCCCCGAGCATTCTCGATTTCCCTGCGCTGGCGCTTAGCCCGGTAACCCCTCTCATACCCGACCCGTTTAACCGGTCGCCTCATAGTGCTGCTAGTACCGAGAATTTGGATTTGGAGGCAGAAGAGAAAGCAATTGCGACAAAAGGGTTCTTTTTGCATCCATCGCCGGCGACTACTCCGAGGGAATCGGAACCCCGCCTTTTACCTTTATTTCCCGTGACTTCCCCTAGAGTTTCAGGTTCTTCTGATTCTTAAATGTGCTTTTTCTTTTTCATTTTTGGTCCCTTTTTTTTGGTTTTTGAGCTTCATCTTATGTATGATTTTCATATATAACCCACATAGAATATGATCTGGAATCAAGGTGGAAGCCAGATGTTGTCATATTACTACATATTTGATATTTGTATTGGACAATTTGACGAAAATGAGCAAAAAATATGTGAATTGGGCAGCATGATTTGCTTCTACACTGTAAATTGTTTTTGTATCTTTACTTCTTTTCTGTATTAGTGTATAATCCTCTGTATTCAAGTTATCTCTGTTTTCTGTATTCTGTATAATCAGGAAGCCATCATAATTCTTTTGGTGGAAGACCAATTAAATGATATTTTAAGTGCAACTTTTAGCCATTAATTACTAAAAAATTTCTTCTTTGGGAGTTCACATGAGTGAACAGTAAGGAGAGAAGGTGCTATCAATGGGGATACTGAGGATTAGCAAAGGGACCTAGCTGTCGAGGAAGAGTAGAGGAATGGGCAAGGAATCTTGACTCTTTCGTTCTCCATGATAACTATAGGGTAAGATGACAAATAAAGGAGCATTTCTTACTTCTATGGTAAGTATTTGGTTATTGAGCTTTTTACTGCCGTCAATGAATTTACAACAACGTACACCATAGAGTATACGCAGATTTTATCAATTTTTCACGGAAATAGAGAGATTGTTTTCGAAAGACATTGACTACACAAATTTGAATTAGTTCGAAAAGCAAAAAGAAAAAGAGCTCCTTTTTCAAAACAATGTAGTGCATTGACATCTTTTATGTCAGGAAAAGAAAAAAGCTATGAACTTCTGCTCTCACTATAACAGTAAGATGTGAAAAAGATTCAAATTTTTGCCTTTTCTTGGATCAAGTTATACTTTGAGATGTTCAAGATCAAACATTATTCATCAGCTTTTCAGCCTTTGGAGCTGTTTGTACTGGTAAAAAGGAGTAAAAAAAATTAGCTTAAAACAAGTAATTTATAGGAGTAGAAAAATTGTAGAAAGTCTTTATTGTACTGTTTTACCTAAAAACATTACACTCTTGTGTTTTAAGGGTAATATAATGCTAAAGCCAATAGCAATGTGAAGTACCTGCAGCTCACCAATAACTTTTAGAACTCTTCACTCTCCAACCCCTAGATTTAGATCTGGTTTCTCTCTATTGTTATAGAATTGTTTCCTGCATGATTATCTGTGATGATTTCTAAAGAATAGTTGTCTTAAATTATTTGTCGTTCTAAAAGTTCAAGACGAAATATTGTTCTTGAACAATACAAACACTTCAATTATGGGTGATGTATGGTCATTCAAATACCAATGAAAGGGTAAAATAACGGGGGAGTAAAGATTAATGCTTGTTTCTTCATTGTTCCACAGTACTATCTCTCTAGAAGGTCAACCAGTCACCACTAATTTGATTGAGAAAGATGTATGTGTTAATTTCAAAATTGCTTTTAGGGAAGAAAAGTCTTGGACAGTAATTGCAATTTGCTGATAAAGAAGTTGGATATTGAATTCTGAGAATGAATAGCAATAAATATAGTCAAATATGTAGTTATAGATTACAGGTATTGATGGGTAAACAGTATCAGCCACAGGAATTCTTCAACAAAAGTGGTGTTCCAAGGGGGAAAAAAAGGAAGTTGGGTCCCACCAAAATGAAGACTAAAACCAAAAAGAAAGTGTATAATTATTCAGCTGAGTATCCTAAGTCAAGAACCACTTTTAATGCTCACTTTGAATTACTCTCTTCTTTATTCTGAGTCTCCTTTTTTGGTGGTCAAAAAAGGGTAGGTTACTCAATGAATAGAGACATGAGAAAGTGGGGGTGGGACTTGTCATTATGAGAGGAAAGGGGGGAAAAGGGGAAAATAAAGCAGGGAAAGTGAGCTGAAAGTTAGGGAGAAAGCAAATCCAAAAACCATGGGTTTTTTTTCTCTGTGGTGGGGAAGAGGTTGTTTCCTCCACTGATTGTTTTTTCTTTTGTTTGCTTGTTTCTTGGTCTATGTGGGTATGATGATTTATTAGTATCCTAAGTTGGTGAGTCATTGAATGCAAACTTGAGAGTTACATGTGCACTGTTTTTGTCACCCTTTGGTTTTGCCAATCATTTCTGATGACTTTGTTTTGTTGGTAAATGATTACATTTTAATCCGTCATTGTTGACTATTCATCTTATATGGTAGTTTAATTCTTTAGTATTAAGTTTTTAATAAAAATGATAGCTTGTTGGAAAATAGAAAGGAAAAAAAAAAAGAAAGAGGAAGAGAAACTCTATTATATATTGTAGCATGACATTTTTGACTTAGTAAGACATGGTGATGATGGAGTCCCTGTCAATTGTCGCTATATTCAGTTGTGTTGACGCAATTCCTCACATTTTTTTTAACCTTATAACAAGTTTGGCTCTATCTTTAGTACGGCGTTGAAATTTTACTGCTTCTAGTTTCTGGCGTTTGAGAAATTGTGGTCCGTGTGTGATGACTTTTTACCTAAGGTTAAGATGGAAACGATGAATTATGAAAGGAAGGAAAGGTAAGGTGATTCTTTCAATAGTATTTGTTTGGACAAAATTACTTGATACCTACTAATTGAATTAACACGTTGAGATATTTGTAAGGCGTCCAGTGGACACGATTGTTTTAAAGGAAATAAAATCCATCATACCTGCTTGGTTAGATAATGACCTTGTGCATATGACTCGTCCCCTTTGCGTGGACGTAAGTGATGGCTTATAAATCCGATTTGATATAGGAATAAAAATGAACACACTCTCTCTCCCTCCAAACATCTTTGCCGATTCAAAGGAAATTTTGTTGTCATGTGAGCAATCGTGAGTTGAAGCTATAAAAACGGTCTCTTCCGAAAATGTAGGATATTGTTATGCGAAAGGAAAAACAAAATACTACTATTTACATAGCGAGAAAAAGCAAACGCCCTTTCTAAACACTTAAAAATTTATCGATATTAGTATGATAGAAAAAATGTGCAGTATGAAAGTGAAGGCAGAGATTAGCAGTGGAAAGTTAAAAAAACATTGACGTGCTAATAAAGTGTCAATATGATGTATCAGTTGATTTTCAAAATCTCAAAAGTTTACCCCAACTTTTAATGTCAATGTGGGTATGCGATATGAATGCTTACAATAAAATTTCTGTAATCATATAATAAGTAGGTAGTTTTAAAATCGATCTATATTATCATAATGACTTTCTTTGGAACAAAAGGAACAGGATTCCTGCCATACATACTGTCGTTGGTCCAATACTTATACTTATCTAGTCCAAATTTTACAATTTTTATAGGAGCAAATACTTTCAAAAAGTGCAAAAAGAAATATACCACTCTTTTATCCTTTATTTATTTGTTGCGTGATACTTCAGAAAAGAAATACATGAAAACAGATACTTATTCAACGTTAGCTACTTGTTTGTTGATACTGTCATATAAAAGGGCAAATACTTTATTCAACGTTAGCTACTTGTCTACTTTTTACAACATTATACATACTAATGAGGTTAAACATACTCCCTTCGTCCACTTTTACTTATTGTATTTTTTTAATTATATTAATATGAGAAAGATTGTAATTTATAATATTTTTTCATATTGTTTTCAATCATTTAAATTTTATATTTTAAATATTAAATTTAACTTTGAAGTTTAGTCAATTTGACCTCAAAAAGTGAACAGAGAGAGTATTATTTTTCAAAGTAAATTCTTACTCCATTTTTGGTTCATACCCCTTACTTCCATCATAGCTATTACGTATTATTTCTTTTCTTCTACCACTTTTTAATTAGTAGTAATATATATAGTCAGGTGTTGCAATCTTTTTATATCCCTTTTTCTTCTTCTGATTGATACGCCAAACAGATTAGTTGTGTTATTTTCAACGTTTGGAAAAAAATGTGGGAATTGTTTGCTTGCAAGTTGCAATAATTAATAGTAGTAGTAAGTGAATTCAAAGATAATAAGCTAATTAATTCAATTTGCCTTTATGATGAGTCATAAGGCAGATTATGGTCCCCTACCCCCACAAGGATTTTTTTTTCCCTAAGAAAGAGGTATAGATATTTTTTCGTTTAGCAATTATCTAAATTTTGACAACTTCAGTCTGAGTTCTGAATTCAAAGCCGTGCAGCATTTGAAGTGATATTATATTACCAACTAAAAAGTCGCCAAAACCAAAATTTAAAAACACAGTTATTCAAAACTGTTGCGCACGTACTTATCTACTATTAAAAATTCACTCTCTTTTTATTGAATTTTTTCACTCAAAAATATTTCATCGTTATATCGTGAATTGGTGAGAAAAAAATAATAGTATTTTCATATGAAAATATTAGAAAGTTTTTCGTTTGTTGGTCACCTTTTAAATTCATTGGATAATAGACTCATCCCTCTACCCTTCTCCACTTAAATACTAAGATTTATTTTGTATGTGCAAGACTTTTAACCTGTGATCTCAATCACAAATCTTTCGCTCCTTGCTACTCATGCCAAGTAAAATTTCTTTTCCCACTATTATCTTGGAACTTATTTAATATGATTATTTTGTTAGGTAAAAACTCGCTTATCCAAATAAGGTTAAATTTGAAAAAAAAAATCACTACCTTTTTTATTCTGTAAAGGAAATACTTTTTTGGACTAAAGGTAAAGGTTAAAAAAAAAAAAAACATTTCTTAATATATTTGAAAGAAATAGATCAGAATTATCCTGTTTTCATCCACGGGATCAAATTTGTTCCATATTTGGGTCAAAACTATCCTTACAACAATAATATACCTAGTAAAATCTTACAGGTGAAATTTGGAGAGGATAAAATGTATACAAATTTTATCATTGTCTTATAAAAATAAATAGACTATTTTCAAAAGACAAAACTATTCTTAACGTATTAAAAATAGTATAAAAATATCTTTACCTTATTAAAAATAGTTCAAATATCTCCCTTATTCTACCTATTAGACCCAAAATTCCTTTTCAACATATTATAAATGACTCAAAAACACTTACTAATTCTAATTATATATGTTGATAAAAAATTTTTTATTGTACTTTGACAATTATTTCGTTTCCATTTGATTTGTATTATTATTATTTTTTCTTGAAAAATTCTTGCTTGCTTGTCTTGTCTTATCTCGTAGAAGTATTAGCTTTAAATAAATAAAGAATATGAACTACTGTGCGGAAGAGGATAAACTTAATCCATTTCTAATAAGTTAAGGGTATTTCTGATTCAGTGGGTGGAAGGAAGACGTTTTTGAATCATTTCTAATATAGCTTGGGTCGTTTGGTGGAAACATATTATTCTGGGATAATTAATCTTAGGATAAGCTATCCTCGGATAAATTATTCCACCATATATACGAGATGACTTAACCCATCACTAAGACAAAATTGGTGGGATAAATAATCCAATAACTACCTAATACTTTCAACTAAACATAAGATAAAATAATCCTACATTTTATCATGGAATTATTATAACTTTTTCCTCACACCAAACGACAAGTAACTATGAATCATTCGGTGAAAAGAAGGGGAAATTTGATCCAATTGGTGGTAGGAGGACATTTTAAAATAATTTCTAATACATTAAAGACATTTTAAAACTTTTTTTCAAATTAAAAATATCATATAATATGAACAGAAAAAAGATTTTAATCGAGTCTCTGAATTCTAAGTTTTAGAATCATTTTTAACAAAATACTTTTTACTGCACTTAAATTAAGACTAAGAATCAAACTCATAGTGAGAACTATAGTCGATATGAAAACAAAATTATTTGTTACCAAATTTACGTTTGTGGATAAGTCAATTTATGTAATCTGTACGGTTGAATCAACTTGGATCACATGAGTCTAGTAGACATTAATAAGTGACAATCACACTTCTGGAGAGTCAACTTGGCTTGCACTAGATGTAACTAGTTGTCATGACACAAAAAATAAATCAGAAACAGACAGATGAGATTAATTAGTCGGTGAAAATAAGGATTGTGGCGGAGCAGTAAGTATTCCTTGATCTTTAATCAAATATTTTAAATTTGAGTCCCATTATTCAAAGTTATTTTTGTTAAGGAGTGTTTTATCCTTCAATGTGGTAATTTTTGATACAAATTCAAAATTTAGTCAACTTTTGATATGAGTACCGAATCAAGTGGAAAAAAAAATGAATAAATAATATGAAAAAGAATATCTCTTGCCCAAAAATGGAAAGGAAAAAAATGAAAAAAGCAAGACAGAGGTGAACAGTATGGGTGGTGTATTATTGTGGATCCAAACCATAAATTCAAACCGAACAGACAATTTTATTGTTTTAGTTCGATTCAGACGTAGAATTTAACGTTTTCGATAAAAAAAACTATTATGCTCTCCTCATTTCAATTTGTGTGATATTATTTTAATTATATAAAATTTAAGTTTTTTTTAAAAAAAATTTATGGTATAAAACAAATCTTAGACATTTATATGGCCATGAATCGTTTATTAAAGATAAAAAAGAAATTATAGTGTTATGTTATTTTTAATTATAGAATGATGACATTCTTTTTGGAATAAACTTGAAAAGAAAGTGTCACATATATTGAGAGAATGAGAGTTTTTAATTTACTTTCTCCTTTTCAAAATATTTGTCACAACTTTTTTTAAGAGTTAAACGATATGAACTTTGACCAATAATTTAAAATGATTGACTAATCCTTTACATTGGAATGGTTGAACGATCAAATGATTTGGTAATTCCTCATAAGGGGATGAATCGAGAGAAATCTGAATCAGAGCTCTAGATTTGTGTTGATCGTAATAATGTCTCACTCGGTATATTATATAAAAAAAATTTACAATTTCGGTACTTTTTATATAATTTTGAAATATTTAATATTTAATTTTAAACTATTAAATTAATGTAATCAAGTTTTGCTTTAAAAATGAATTAAATTAGTTGTTGAGAAATGAAATGTATGACTATCAGGATCCAGGCTGTAATTCAGTTTGGGCCTTGGCATATTAGACCCAATAATGAGACATGGATTTCCAGCAATTTATAAGAAAATGGATACAACACTTCTATTCTATAAGGCTTTGCTTCTTCATGTTTACAACATCAGTTCACGGAAATGTTCTCTTATCGCCAATTACAAATTGCTCTTCTAAAATAAACATAAAACCAAAAACAAGTTTATAGATGAATTCAAAACTAAATCTCCCCAATTTTCATTGAAACATAAACAGCTAATTAAGGTTATTGGTCTCCTAGGTGACTGTCCAGTTTATTAATCATAAAATTTGTCAAATTGGGCTTGGAAAAACTATATGATCAACTCAAGCCCTGAAAGGAGTTTGGACATGTCAACAGGCCTATGATGTGGAAAGCCCATGCATAAAAATGTAGGAAAAATTACGCGAATAAGCAAACATATATTAGTTAATTAGATACTCCCTCCGTTCACAATTAGATGTCAAGTTTTGACATGGCACACCTATTAAGAAAACAATGATTAATGTAGTAAG
>JBCEWC010017959.1:0-12213 GCA_038996855.1 Solanum aculeatissimum
TGTTCAATGAAAATAAATTGTTATTGCTATAAATGGTAAATATTTTCTTAATATGGTATATCTATGTAAGTTTCCCTAAAAAGAAAAGGAAGCAAAAAAAAGTCTAATGCTTTGAGCCAATTTGGGCCATGGCTTTTTTTGGCTAATTAATTACTTTATTATATATTTTGATATTACCCCTTTTAACACTAGCTAATTGGGCTTGAATTCCAAATAAAATCCTCCAATATTTTATTAGGTCCAATAATATCAGCTAAACCAATCTTACTTATTAAGTCTAGCCGAGTCATCATGGTTCACAATATATTCTATATGCATTAGGAAAATCTGCACAAAATAAACTTAATGTGAAATTATTTACTCAAATTAGACCTAACTCAAATTGTTTCTTCTTAATGGACCCATGACCAAACTATTATCTTCTTACCTCACTTTTTCCTTTTTTATTTCGCCTATGATGTTAGCATGAATCCTCTGTGATACCCCGACAATATATTGATACCATACCGATATCATGTAGATGAGCTTAATCCTCTGTGATACTCTATTGGTATATTGATACCCTGTCGATATCATATAGGATTGAACTCTTTTTTTATGAAATAAATTAAAAAAAATTAGTAAACTCTAAATTAATAGAAAATATATTTTTTGTGATACTCCATTGGTATATTGATATCATATCGATATCATATAGGATTGGAGTTTAATTCTCCATGATATTCTATCAGTATATTGATATCCTATCGGTATCATATAGTTTTTTGGCCTATCTTTTTTTAAGAAATAAAATAATTAAGAGAAAAATTATTAAAGTCATAATTTTTTATTAAATTCTAAATTAGTATAAACTATATTCTAGTGATATTCCATCAGTATATTGATACCATATCAGTACCATATCGGACTAAGCTTAATTTTCACGCCCCGAGAGGGTACCCTGGGTGTGGCCGACACTCGAAAACCATTATTGGCTCCGAAGCAAATCACTTGGCCTCATCACATTCATTCAATCACAATCTAACAGCGAAAGACATCACTATTTAAGGAATAACTCACTAAGAATATGACAATCAAATCTTTATAGATAAAGTTCGTAGGCCAACCAATCCAATTACAAGACTAGTAAGAAAGAAACTAGTCAAAACTATATCAAATCAATAATTCAATGATCTAGTTTATGAAGCCTCTATCACTACTATCTAGATGGTGCCAATGACAGGTTCATGGCTACCTCAAATCAAATTAAACAAATCCAAACTCTAATAGCTAGATGATGGTAATATGAAAATCCGCTGAAAGCAAGGAGGTCTCACCAGTTAAATGTGAATAGATTCTCAATGATGTGCCTGTTAATGATCCCTAATACCTATCTCTGCATCATAAAATGATGTAGATCCTAATAGATGTCAGTACGTGAAATGTACGTGTATGTAAAATAGCTGGAAAGGAAAGAACACAATCATAGATACTCAACTCAAGGGACTCAGCTCAACTATCTCAGCTCAAAAGACTCAAATTCATCTCAAGAGACTCAACTCAGAAAGATAAGGAACTCAATCAGAATGTCATATGCCAAGTAAAAATACGATTTACACAGAGACCAATCACATCCAATCCAATCAGAGTACTATCATGTCCTATTGGAAGTTTCTCCAGTCCGTCAATACCCACTTATGAGCCAGTAATCGTGCAATAGGCTAATGTGTTTCTAGTCCGTTTAATACTTTGTCAAGGTAAAGAATAACTCTGACAATCATTGATCCATCAATCAAATCAAGTCCTATTATTTCAGGAAAAAAAAATAGGGAAGCATTTCGACTTTAAAAGATTTAATGACGACGTAGTAATTGAATTCGAGTTAGACTTACTCTCACTCAATTTGGTGCTCGATACTCCTCCAAAGACTTAATGCTCATAAAACAATCAATCTAATCATTGAGTTTTATAGGGACTCTTATCAATCCATTAATTCTGTCACAATCAAGCCTTTTGATGTCACACCCCTAGAGGATATCCTAGGTGTGACCGACACTCAGAAATTATTGTTGGTTCCCAAGCGAACCACTTGACTCAATTTACTTATTCAATTAGTGAAAGACTTAATGAAACAAATCAAAGTACTCAAGTGGGGCATTCAAATCCTCATGTGAAAAAAAATTCAGGATATCACTTATTAAAATAACTAAATGATTCAATTCAAATAATATAATAATATTTTATTAAAATTGACTCTGAAAGTAAGACAGACTCCACTTTACTCTATCTGTCTCTGTCTATAAAGCCTCTATTAACTCATAAGAAGGTGTCAAGACATGTTCAACACTACCTCAAAATAATAAAAAGAATAAACTAAAATAGAAGGTTCCTCTAAGAGCAAATATATCTCACCACTGACTGGAACTAATTAGATTTTCAATGAAGTGTCTGCTGAGGATCTCTAAAATTTGTATCTGTATCATAAAACGATGCAGATCGAGTGGCTTCAGTACATTGAATGTACGGTATGCAAGATGGGTGAATAGATCAAAATTCAAAAAAGAACTCAATAGCAAGAGCAAAGCACAACTCAATCCAATATGATCTGCAAGTTTAAAAATTAATATGAATAATACTTTTCAAATCAACTCAATTGAATGCAATTCTATCAAATCAAGTTCAATTTTCATCATTTCTACAAGTCATTAAAGGTCTATCAAGATGAGGTGGAATGATAACTGTCAAGGAGCTACCTAGGAGAGTACAGGAATCTTAAAGTTATACCAAGAATTGTAACTCAATCAAGTTACTAGGTAAGTTTTTTTTTGAATCCGAATTGATGACTAAATCTATGAGGACTATAATGCTTCAAATGAAGACTGATGAAATAATCGTTCCAAGAGCTAGACAAGACGCACTATCTACAAGAGATAACTCTTTAGACTGCAACATGGCCAAGTGGTGAAGATGGTGAATATTCACATCCTGAAATAGTCTTCGTGCACCTACAAGGTCAAAATATTTATCCATTTTATCTTCACTAAGCTTACATATGCGGGCACCATTGTGATGACGACTATGATGGTAAGTGTAAAAAAAAAACACCAATCCATCCATAGACATATTGTATGGGAAAAATTATGTCACTCACTCTCAAGTTTTATGAAGACGATATCTCTTTCAAACCTCTATAAATACTTGCCAAGAGAGGGATCTCTAATGAAAACTTCTCCTTATGAGCTATTAAATTGGAAACTTTGAAAACACTAGGACGAATGTTGTCCAAATTCTTAGTAGAAAGGGCAAACTTACAAAGCTAACATGCAAGAAAAATAACTAAATTTGTCTCTTCTCTAAGAAATCCTTCCACGCCTAACTCAATGAAATGAGCATTTTCTTCCTCAGTTTGCGATAAAAAAGACATGTCTATGTAGCATGAAGGATTATGACTTGCTCTTGGTCTAGGTCGTTGTTTGGACACTCGTGGTGGCGATTTTGCACCTCTCTAGTCCTATGAACCAGCAACTCACCCAGTCACAAACATAAACCTTTTGAGATGCACTCTATGCAAGTCGATGAAATGCCAAAAATAGATAGGCACAAGTCTTAGGAAGAAATGACTTCCCTTGTGAATTTGCTTGTGCCAATTCTTGAATTGAAGAAATGACTTCATCAAAAAAAGCTCCATGGAAAAGAAGTCCTCCAATCATGTGTCTATCCCATAATGAAATTGAGAACTCGCCAATACCAACACACATAGTATTGGTTGATGAATGTCGAAGTTCACAAAAAGCCCGTAAGACATTCTCATTGATGTCGTACGTAAATAAGGAGGCAAAAGTAGCATCATACAACTTGAAATGCTCCAATACCTCATTATTATGGCTAAGAACATCCTCCACCCATTCACATTAGGGATTCATGTATCGAAATTTGCCAGAACAAGATGAAGAACAACTCCACGTGGCGAGACCTTCATCAGAAACTTTGGGCGAAGTAGCATCAGTTGTTTTGTCATGCGTGGATGATTGCAGAATAAAAGCAATAGTATTAATAGGCTTGTTAAAATTGAGAACATCAATTTCCTCTTTTTTGACCATTAGGTTAGATGAAGGGAGTCGTTAGGTAATCCTCTATCGAGCGAGAAAGCACCAATCACAGGAGGGTGAACTGCCAAAGTAAGGACCTTGGCATGTGGGTCTTGCTTGTCATTTGAAATCTCAAGTTGAGGATGAGACGAATTGAGATCAAAGAAGTTCATCTTGTTTGCGAAAAAATGCAATTATATCCTCTGTGTTTGAAGACCTGCCAAAAAGGATTAGCATAATGATGAGATTTATGAGGCTAAAGCTGAAGAAACTAACATATTAGAATACATATGTTGAACTTTAGAAAATCACTTGGGATAATTTAGGTATAATAAGATTGTCATTTTGAGGTGAGATGCAAACCTTCGAGTCTACTTTCCATCGCTGTAAACCGCTCGTGATTTTGATATTCCTAAGTCAAGATACGATGATTTTTGTGAAGTCGCGCAAAGCTGAAACTACCAGCGATCCAGAGCTTGAAGATAGTTTTCAAAAAATTACCTGAGATAATCTAA
This sequence comes from Solanum aculeatissimum, assembly GCA_038996855.1. NCBI lineage: Eukaryota > Viridiplantae > Streptophyta > Magnoliopsida > Solanales > Solanaceae > Solanum > Solanum aculeatissimum. The sequence goes on from JBCEWC010017959.1 coordinate 4,583, forward strand.
AAGTAATCTGATCATCGTTTTCATATGAAACATAGACCTTCGAGTCTACTTTCCAACCTGCAAACCGCTCGTAATTTTGATATTCCAAAGTCAAGATATGATGATTTTCATGAAGGCACGCGAAGCTGATATTACCAGCGAACCAGAACTTAATGGTAGTTTTCAAAAAATTATCTGAAATAATCTAGAAGAAATTTGATCGTTGTTTTTGCATGAGACGTAGTACCTTCGAGTCTACTTTCCAGCATCACAAACCACTCATAATTTCGATATTTTTAAGTCAAGATATGATGATTTTCGTGAAGTCACACAAAATTGAAATTTTCTTATTCTCACGAGCATGTTCTTATGCAGCAAACTTATGGTGTTTTCTTTGTGGCTTTGGCGTTTTTATATAGACTCGAGGGTGGGAGAATCCAATCTGCTTTTAACCAGAAATCTACTCAAGAATTTATTTTTATAAAGGACTTAGAATCCTAATCCTAAGGTCACTAGGAGAATAGAATGAAAAGGACTTTGAGTCCTAATCCTAGAACAGAATGTAAACCTTGAGTCCTAATCCTAAAAGCACTGGATTTAATTATCCTGACTTTGATTATGTTTATTCAAGTGTGGTTTAATTAAAAATAAATTGTGTCGTCATCTATAATACTTCTAGCCACGTCTCGTTTTCAATAAATCTACACTCGACAAGCCTTGAAGTAGGGGGCATCTGAATTTGAATTTAAATTCATGATTATTTGGATTGAATTAATTAATTTGGGATTCACAAATTAATAAGTCTATTTTATTAATTTCAAGTCTAAGTTGCACTTCATCTTGAGGCCTAAACTTATGTCACGTGTCAAAATGACTTGACATTTCAGTCAAGTTCAAGACTAACAAGAAAATGTCATGTGTCATGATGTGACAATCCTGGTCAAAATTCAACAACCAATCAAAAATCAATCTTATTATATAGTATTTGTGATAAGCTTGATGACTTACAAGAACCAAAGAGTTCATCCACATTTGGATTGTCATCCTCCTACAACTATAAGTAGGATTTCTGAGGACATTTTGCAAACATTGGAGAAAAGCTACAACACCAACTACATAGCTCTTCGAAGAGGTGGTTAACAAAGTTCTTCCCGGAGATCAACTTGAAACAACGAAGTGTTGTCGACATTCTCGGAGATCAAACGCATCTCAAGGAGGTCTACATCATCCTACATTCGAAAAATACAGTACTATCGACCCTCGAATTACGAAAACACGTCAGGAGAGAAGAATCAAGAAAACAACGAAATTGCACTCATTAAAGATTCATCAATAAAATTTTTTTTTTTTTTTTATTGCAGTTTATTTTCCACATTTACACTCTATTTTTAATATATAGATAATTTATATATATGATGTATACTGAATAGTATGTTTTATATTTGAAGCATAATCATATGACACTTTCAGATAGATTGCATAAGTGGATTACCGAGGAAGAAAATGAAATGTTTTGTACTATTTATCTAGTGATAGACCTATTCTTAATTCATATTTTCAAAATGGTATATTTGCTTACCAAGTTTCCAATACATAAACGTAGAGAAGAAGAAAACCACTTCATAGACACGTGTGTGATGACAGTCAGATAATACCCTTTGACCAAACTGCTGTTTTCCAGTGTGGCCATGCTGCTGATTTTGCAAATGGGCATTTTTTAGTCACTTCTTAAAATACATATATGTGACTTTTGGAATAAACTGTTTGGAATATGCCATGTCAAAGCTGACCTCCTGTAACACTTATCTTGTCATACACTAATCCTAAGGTAAAAGAACAATTTATTTATTTATTCAAAATATAATATTTTTCTATATCTTAATTGAGTCATTGCCTAATATCTAGGTTTATTTTAAAATTATTATACAAGAAAATCGTTAAAAGAAAGTCCAAAAACATGACTTAAACTAGCTATTGTGTGTTATAGTCAGAGGCGACTCTAGAAGTCATAAAAAAAGTATTAGTCGTAGATCTCCTAATTTGAGGGGCCTCAACTATACTATTTGGTGTTTATAGATTTATGATTAGAATTAGAATTTTGAAACTTCACAATGTAAAAAAACAAATTTGGTTGCCTGGTTGACATGTTTATCTTTCTTTGTTTTTTTTTAAAAAAAACGTTTGGTATTGAAAACACTGAAACGAGTATGTACTGACGTAAATGTACCTGCAAAGCAACATCCCAAGTGCACAAACAACTTGTCAACTTAGCCCACGTATTTCAGAACCCCACCACCTATATGAATGAACTAAATTATTCACCAAAATCCAATCAAACTAATCTGCCTTAGAAGAAGAAGAAAGAGAGAGCCCCTTTAATTATTGTTGTTTGATATGGTACTCTTGGTTGAAAAACTGAGCCATTTTCTGAAAAATCCCAACAGGATGGAGAATCATCATCACAGTTCAGAAGCTTTGTTGGCTTCTTCTTGGCAGGATTTTCGGTCCGAAGTATCGAAAATCTTGAACAAAGTCTTGCCAATTCCAGAGCCAGGGACAGAACTGGAATATCAGATTTTGTCCCTGGCCTGGATTCAGAAGTGTGTTGATGTAATTCCGTTGATCCATAGGGCTTTTGCCAAGCTTGTGGTTGAAATAGACCATCCAATGAACAGATGGGGAAAGTCACAAGTTGAGGAGTATTTGGATTATAGCTTGAGTTTGTTAGAGCTGTTGAATTCTGTGACTTCTGGTGTTTCTCATTTGAGTCATGCTAGGCTTTGCATCTCTCATGGACTGAGCCTTATTGGAAAAAATTCCGATTCGTTGGCTTTAGAACATTTAAATGAGGTTCAGCCTTACGATCTTGGCAAGGAATTCAAAATTGAAAGGAAGATCATAACAGAGAATGAAGAAAGTCCTTGCAGTGGAAAAGATTTGATCCTTCGTCGATCGTTGTGGATCCTGATGAGCATTTCTTCATGGGTGTTCGGGGTTTTGTTATCTGGAATATGCAGCAGTGTAAAACCCTACATGGAATTGAGGAAATCTGCTGGATTGTTCGATGACTCTTTGATCAGAGGTTGGGATACTGTATTAGCAAATGAAATTGCAGCAAATTGCGGTGTTTTGAAAGAGGTGAAGGAGATAAATGAAGTGACAAGCAGTTTAAAAGAAGCAGTGGCTGATGGTAATGTTGATAAATTTGCTATTGAACAACTGAGAAGAAGATTGGAGGGTCTAGAAGAATTGATACAGAAAATTGGGAAGAAAACAAATGGTCTGTTCTCAGAAGTTTTAGCTGAAAGAGGTAAATTCCTTGATACCCTTCAGCACACTAGAAAGTAGAAATAGCAATTGGATTTGTAAATTTGTATATGTATAAACTGGTTGTCAATAGATTTATTAATATACAAGTATTGAAAATAAACTTTAATGTAAATCAAAGCCTCACAAGCGTTGTTTGGTCTCAACTCTCATATCATCTTTATTTAACTATCCATTATTTGAAATTCACTGATGGATTCAGATTCACACTGAAAGAATATTATCCGTCCCACTTACCCTCCTTGGTGGTAAATATTGTTCTGGAATACCTTAATAGAAAACAAAAAGGATGCAAGATGAAAGAGAAATATGCACACGAAAGAAAAAGACTTGATGTATGAACAAAACATCCATTCCATCAACTCAAAAACCACAAAGCAAGGGAGGGAGATGTGAATGGCTCTAGCCTCTAGGCACCAAAATCAGTTAAAATGGAGAAGTGAACTCATCTATTCTCCATCTTTAAATACCCTGTCCAAAGATATTATCCAAAATCATAATTTAACCAGCATCTTCATCTTACTTGAGCCATCTAAGGGATCATTTAAGTCGCTGACAAAATCACTGGTCCAGTTGAACCTATTTTAAACATGAAGACTGGTACAATATCATTTAATCTGACATCGGCCTAACAAGTTACAAAGGAGGGGATGAGTCCCCAAAGACAGCTGTCACTTTGAACCAACTTGATTCTCTGAATTGCTTGAAGGAGATTCCTGCTCAGCTTTCTTTCGCTTTCGACCAATAGTTGGAAGCCTGAGTAACGCAAAATGCAAAGGACCATCAGAATCAATTGCGCAGCAAGAAAGTTAATATGAATGCCAAGAAATTTGCTAATAGGACACCGGAAAAAGTTAGTTACGATGTTTTTAAGTGGAAGCTTTTAGGTGTGACAACGCATGTGATATATTTAGCCAGCAAAACATTGTACATAAGAAGCAAGAAAATTAACTCCAAGAAGAAATAATAATATAATACCCCAATTGCAAGGTTGTGTTGGAATCTTCATCGTCTACTCCATCTTCACATGCTGTGTCCGAATCCAGACTCTCCTCACTCACTTTTAAAATTGGATACTTCTTTTCCATTGGATGATGATATTCAAGATAAGGTGGCGGTAAACTAGCACTTAAAGGAAATAACCCTCGGAGCTCTTCCACCTGTAGCTCATGAGATGGCAAAAGCAATTGTGTCAGAAAGGAACCACCCTGAAACATAAATGGTGGAAGTTATTGGCTGTAGGAGATGGAAACAAAAAAAAGAAGTCTTCTCTTGCCTGTCTGCGTAAGGTCTCACACTCCTGTGCAGACCTCTCCTCCTTGATAGGCATCATCCAAAAAGAAAGTCAGCAAAACATGAGTCCACTGTACTTCTAATCTTTCGTTGGCGAACACAGATACTCAGTATATATACATTTTACATTCTACTGTATGGTGTAGTTTACCTGTTTCCTTGAATACTCTAGTTGCTGTATCAGCAATTCCTCCTACAATGTAGAATACTACAGATCAGATTTCCAATATTCAACAAATAGATACCTTTCCATAAAAAACTGGGGGAGGGGGGAAGATACATTTTGGTAAAAAGCTGTCTTCATCTAGCGGAACTAATAAGTGAATAATGAAAGCAAACTTCACACCTTTCTCTCCTTTATGCCTAATAGTCCCTCATTTAGTTGATGTTCAAGAAGCCGTAGTTCATTCAAACCCATGCCATTAAGGTCCTTGCCCAACAACCGCCTGAAATAAGAGTCAATCACATATATGTATTTAAACCATGTTCAAGTTCTAAATATCCTTGAATAATGATTCTCATAATTAACAGAATCATACAGCTGTTTCGTTTTGAGCTTTGAGAGTTCATCTTTAAGACTGTCCACCTCTTTCTGTTCCTGCTTCAGCTCATGTGTCTGCTGCTGTGACTGTGACTGCTCTTTGTCCTCCTTATTGAAGGAAAAAGCAAAAGGGAAGTTCAGAAACTTCTACTGAGAAGCCCATAGCCATAGATATGGAGTGTTTTAGACAACAACATACCTAGTAAAATCCCACTAAGTGGGATATGGGAAGGATAGAGTGGACACAAACCTTATCACTACCTTGTGAATATTTTAGACACGATTAAGTATTCAGACTATCACCATACCCCAGCCCTTCACCATGGTAAAAATGAATACATGCATCTATTTGTGCATGTCAGTATGTATATTACACACGATAGTTAAACATCTAAGTGCACATCTAAGTGCAAAACAATCATTTTTATCAAAAAACTCACTCCGTACAGATCAGACATCATGATAAAGTTATATCCTGGACAAAATGAGTTATCACACATGCCTGCTGGATAATGCAATAAATCCAGCAATTTTAAACCATTTAGGGGGCTTCATCTCCCAGTTAATTAATTTAGATGAAGCTTTTCTAAGAAATTTTTATCTTTTTAAGAAGACAGTAAGTGGTTAGACTGTTGGCCAACTCATCAAATCACTTGTAATTCATTGTCACCATGGATACAGAAAATTCAACAACAACTTACCTAGTGAAATCCCACAAGTGGGGTCTGGGGAGGGTAAAATGTACGCAGACCTTACCACTATCTCATAGAGATAAAGAGGTTGTTTCCCGAAGACCCTCAACTAAAATATATCATCCCCAAAAGCATAAAATACAAGGCATGGAAAAATAGAAAGAAAGAAAAAAAAAACTAGAGTGGAAAGCAGGCTACAGAAAATTCAATTGATTACAAATTTACTCCTTTCTATGTTAAAACAAATGCAATACACTTGTCACTAATGACAAGTATTCACCTTTATGATGATAAGGTGTCTCAAAAGGAAAAAGAAAAAAACAATCCAATTACCATCAGTTGTCACAACTAATTAACAATGAAAAGGTTTCCAGATGGAAGATGGGTATTCAAATTTTTAACATCAGCACTCTTCTACCTACTTTAAGTTGTCCTTCAATTGTGTGAAATTTCCATGGATATTGTATAAAGATGAAAACCAGACAACTGAAGTTCATATATTGTAAGTTCTTCAAGGAAAACATGCTGAAATACCTGGTTCCAGTCTCCAGTTCATATATTTGCATTAAAAACTAAAAGCACAAACCACAAATGTCATACTTTCTAGATAGTGATTCATAATGTGTTTATATTTTTATCAGAAAGGTAGAACTTCTGTTGATATATTCAAGCAAGAATCAATAGCTCTGTATATTTGATGAGTTGAAATCCAGACTTTTAATATCATAAATAATGTTCAGTAGTCACCAGACAAAAACTAAAACAAAGTCAGTGGACATCTTTTCAATTCAAAACAAGAAATCTTCATATATTACTCTGAGAGATAACTATAAACAAGAAACTATGCGACATGCTATTGTCCACAATTGACCTGAGAGTTCACATAGTATTGACAAATGGTAATGAAAAGTATTAGAGTGCTGCAAAATTGCCATCAGTTTCATTCTTTGAGCACTGGGAGAAAGGGGGCAGAAAACCTCCTGGATAATTAATTGCGAAGTGAAGAAAAATAAGACATTATTACAGCAAAAATTCTACTAAGGATACCCATGATCCTCTAAACACAATAAGAAAGAAAGCCATTGAGGAAAATACAGAAAATTATGTAGCCTTAGAATATGAAGAATAAAACTGTAAAACCATGCACTTGGAGAAATGTTTCTTCTTCATACAAAAATGCAAACAGATAAGACGTGCAACGTGTGCTTTTTCTTAAAAAACATTTTCTAATAGAAGTTGCAGAAAAGCCAGCTACCTTCTATCCTTCCCCTAGAAAAGAACTCTCAGATATTGTACAATTGGTCAAAAAAACATTATTACAACAAAACAAAAAAGAGAAATAAAAGTGAAAATGCTCTAATTGGCAATAGTTCTTGTTGATGTGCTAATATAAGAAACGAATACACCTCTGTCTATTGAATTGAGAGCAACAGAACTCGGAATATTCATTCTAAAGACAGTGCATTATACGTATTTGCTATAGCAAGTCATAATCATACTAAACAGGTAAGATTTTCTACCTCTGACTTCTTTTCTGCAGCAGAAGTCTCTGTTGAGGCTACACATCTGTTGTATCTCGAGAGTGTCTGTTTCATGCTGCATTTTAACAAAAAATAGTGTACCAAATTAGGGATAAGTCAATTAATCAAAGTCACGTCTTCAGAAAAACCAAAGCTTTAATAACTGTCTGGCCCCTTTCTGTGGGTTCATTCGGAGTATTTCTAGTACCCAAGAAAAACACAAGAATAGCACATTCAACTTCTCACTGCCCCATGAACAAATAAAAGCACAAAGCACTT
>JBCEWC010017960.1:0-11023 GCA_038996855.1 Solanum aculeatissimum
AAAGAAACAAAGGAGAAAAATAATAAATAAAAGAAAAATAAAGAAAGAGAAAAATAGAAAAATTGAGAGGTAATTGAGCATAGAGAGTTTTTCAAAAGATGGTTAAGGTGTAGAGGGGTAAAAATGTCTTTAATTCAACTTAAAGTAAAAAAGATGGTATTTTTGTAAGACTTCTCTTATGGAGGATAAAATATCAAGACCACCACATTTGGTGGGCATTCTATGTAATTTTCTGTAAATTTTGTCCGTCCGACAAAATTTACGACCATGAAAATAGTTGGGGTCTATTATAGGAAAACTTACATAGATATACTATATTAAGAAAATATTTACCATTTATAATAATAACAAATTTTTTCGCTGAACACTTACAAGACATTCATAATATAGTTCTACATATATTACACATAACTACTTATAAAATATATATAATACAAATTTTATTGATGGATAATACATTTATCACGTACTTTAATCCATGTTGTGCTAGTTTTTACCAAATAAACACAATATATTTATATTAAAAAGTACTCGCCCAAATAATTTTTCCGCTATTATATTGTAATGATGTAGGCAATGTCCAAATTGGTTTTAGTGGGCTGGATAATCTATTGGGAATTTAAGGTCACATGTTATAGTGGCCCAATTAATTAAATAGGCCTAATCTTTATTATTTAGCCAATTTCTTCACTGGCATTTGCTTGTTTACATTTATAGCCTAATTTCATTCATTCTTCTACTTTAGAGTATTTGATCTTTGTCTATGTGTGTGTATATAATATATATATATATATATATATTGGATGAGTTTACTTGTGATCATTAGTAGAAAAGATGAAAATAGAAGAATCTCATAAATTGTGATGGAGTAGAAAGTTATTAGAAGTTTCGCATTCGAACTCTGAGAATAAAATTTTATTTGATAAGAAGCGATTCACCTTACATAAGAAAGTGGTTGCTAGCTCAAGTGCTGGTGAAAACCTCATTTTTTAGCCATAGGAGAATTTTCCAACTAAGTCGAAGATATAAGCCAACAATCCAAATACAAGAGAAGACTTTATAAGCCACTTACTCGGAACTTGTGCTTTCATATCCATACTGCTTTCCTTCGTAACAACAAAGAAGAACGCGATATAGATTCAGTCGGAGACATACTATTACTTTTCTGATCAAATCAGCCCATATGAATCTTAATTAATTAAATTTCAAAGTAAATACTGCACACCTCAGGATGAGAACCGAAAAAATAAAAAGATCATTCGCCCCCACCCCACCAAAAAAAGTTAACTTTTGTACTTTGGCTCTAGGAAGAGAGAGGAAGGATAAATATTAAATCATATTTACCATTGACCTTCAAACTTTTATAAAAGAACCAATTATATAATGTTTTCTAGATCAACTATAAAGTTTCAATTAAATTGATTTGTTAAATAATTAACTTCTCAATTCTCAAGTTTAGTGGAAAAAGTTATCCTTGGGAAAAACAAAAAATTGTTCCAGGAAAAGTTTTATAATTTAAATTCGTGTTGAAAAGTTTTAAATATGAGTAAAATATTCTTTGACGAAGATAATTCATATTCATGATTTGAATTTAATATTTTTAATTAACAATAAAAAAAATATTTATTATTTTACCACAATCTTTATTGATATTCTAGTTTGGTATCCTTTGTATATATACTAATCATTCTAGCTAAAAAGATAGAGCTAAAGAAAATGTAAGGATTTTCTTTTTCTTACATTATTAATATATTTTAATTAAACAATCATAATAGGTAATTAACTTTATTTTTAGATTATTAATCACATTTTTATGAATATTTATCTATGATTATATATCTTTTTTGTGTGTGTATATATAGATATCAAGGCACAAAGTTAAACTAAAAAATAATTCAAGAACCAACAATGGTCATATTGGACTTACTTATTAATTTTTAATTAGAGATCTTGATCAGTTTAAATTTTGAATATAGAATTATTTTTATTTTATTCATAATTTTTTTTTAATGCGAATACTAAATAACGTGTGAAAGATTTTCTTTTATATCCTAACATATTTGTGTATTATTTCCAACCAAAAAATGGCCACCCGTCACCAATATTTTGTTACTTAAGTGAAAATTAATCAGAATTAATTTATGTACTCCTTAATTTGACAATAAATTTGTTCGATATGCGTTATGTGATGCTTGAGATTCCTCCAACTTTAATTAAAGATTCAGATTTAAGCACATGAGAACAGAAAAACTCATATTTGGAGCACCACTCCCACAAACGAGTCATATAATCACAAAATATGCATCTAATCAAATTCTAATACAAATACAGAATATCGAATGATTCCGAAAAAGAAATAACACTAAACTTGGACCACCTTTTGATAGATTCTTTTTATCTTCTTCTTTGCTTTATTAGACTTTGACTTGTGAGTCAATTGATAATGAATAATCATAATAGTACGTATTACAAGGACCATGGAAAAGTGTTTTTTTTTTTCATATTTTCTTTATACTTTTTTCATAATTAAAGATTTTAGGTTCGAATTCTATTAGTTACAGAATTACTTGATTAACGAATAGCGAATATTTTATGTTCAATTTAAAACTTAACTCCAAGCGCATCTCTCTATTTCTTATGCTAGAATTAATATTTTATTCTTCTTTAACTTATGGTTGTCCATTCGATATTCGGAGCCCGCATTAAAGTCTGACTACTCTGAATTCACACCACATAGTGCCCATTCGAGGAAATCGCCCCATCCACTACATCATATTTTTTGACAGTTCAATAATTGAAGTTACTCTTCTTTATTTGTGAAAAAAACAATTTTATTTTATTATTTATGAAATAATTCTTCAAATCTCAATTTCCCAAGAAGAAAATTATTATTATTATTTTAATTAATTATTTTTTTCAAAAAGTGACTGCCAAGTTGTGATCTGCAACTAAAAAGACTAATCAATCAAAAAGGTTTCTGTAAAATCCACCAACGTTGACTAAATTATATTGGTCATTTTGACAACTAGTCAAACACTTGTTTCATTGTTTTTTGTGCCCTACTTATTTTATTTTTTCTAAATTAAAAGGCTACAATTATATACTAGCTAGTACTAATTATATAAAAGTAGTACTATATGTAGTTTATTATATAGGAAATATAAATAAATATATTAAATAATGATTAGGGTCTTCCTAGACTTGAAAATAAAATATTAAATAAAAAGAAAAAAAAATAAGGAAAAAAATATGCATGGCTACTTTTTTTTTGTTTTGGCAACAACACCAAACACAAAGGTCCCACATTAATATTAAACGGTCCGTCTGTTTTGATTTGACATGAAATTTAAGAAAATTAAAAAAATAATAATATTGTGATTTCTATTAAAGTTATGTCAAATATATTAAAATATCATTTATTCTTGTGGTTTAATATTATCAAAAAAGAAAAAATGTCATTTCTTTTTAAACATACTAAAAAAATAGAAAATTATTTTTTAACATTGATAGTATATTAAGTAGAAAAATTAAGAGAGGTAATTCGGTATAAAAAGTATCGTATTTTAGCAAAGTTCGAGATGAGTGTCTTCCGAAAATAACTTTTATCTCTATGAAATAGGGATAAGGTCTGCGTATATTTTACCCTCATCAAACCCAACTTGTAGAATTTTACTGAGTATGTTATTGTATTTTAGCAAAATTCGAAAAAAGGATGCATCTTAAACGTGTAATATAAAATGTCTATTTTACTACGAGCATTAGTAATTATATTTTTTCTTCATCACTCAAATATGTGATTTATAAATTATACAAAAATAATTTTATCGTTTCTCCGAACCTCTCCAACATGTAGTTGAAATTTTAATCTTTATTTAATTTTTATTTATACATTCTTAAAACAGTCAGCATAATTATTTTCTTAACCTTAAAAAAATAAAGTAGAAATTAATTATAATTTTCACAGTTAATATATATATATATAAATATTTACATAAGCATTTTAAAATTTTATCTTAAAAAGGAAATATATCCAAATTAATGCAATGTAAAAAAATAAAAAATATAAAAAACAGCTGGATAAAAAGATAAGTTTCAAATTTTACATTATTGTAATTTTTGTAAAAAAAAAAAAAAAAAAACTTGGTAGTGACTAGTGACCACTACTGTAATGGCTTAACCCCATAGCTGAATTCATTGAAGCAAGCTTTGCCAATTGTTGTGGCAAAAATGGCTGACCCCCATCATTCCCCATGCCTAAAAAATCTCTAGTAAGACTATTATCCAAGTTGAAATGAACAGTTTGATTATGCATGCCACCTGTTTGTAATAATGCCTGATCCAAATTGATTGCTTTAGAATTAACAGATGAATTCATATTTGGACACCCATTGATGAGTATATTGTTTCTCTGATTGTAATCCTCTGTTTGTTTTGCGAAAACTTGGTGAATTTCAGTGCTGTTGTTGAAGATTTGTGTTGTGTTGTTTGATGAAGGAGAAGATGAAGAGTGCATTACACCAAGTGTGTTGGAAAAGTAATTTGGGGTGCTTTTTGTTGACCCCATTTGTGCTGCTTTTTGTAGAAGGGCTGTTGCTGACATTGGTGTTGAGGGATTTGGGGGTGCAGGGGTGGAGGTGGGGGTGGGGGTGGTGGTGGCAAGAATTTGGTTACTAATTGATGATGCACCAAACATATTTGGAGATGGAATTTGGACCATATGATGATCTGGTAAGCCAAAAAGATTTGAACTTGGTGCTGACATACTGTTATTAGCTTGACTTAGCCAAAGTGATGATAATCTTGGCTTTTGCTGATGCTGATGTAGAGAATTTCCAGTTGTCATACCAGCAAAATCTTGTTGAAAACTTGTCCCAATTTGGGAAATTCCAACAGTTTGTTGTTGTTGTTGCTGGTTGAAGTTCAGATTGTTGGTAGATCCAACTGAAGTGATTCTTGCACTCTCTTCAGCTAAAGCATCACAGAAAGCTCTATGGGTAATGAAACTATCTTTCCTGTGGGGAAAAAAAGAGCCCATCATTAAATTAAAGCATATTGGTATCAAACAATTTGACTAGCGTTTGGTCGTAGATTTTGACAGTATGTCTAAACGCAACTTCAAAAACTCAAATGTTCAAGTTTCAAGCTATAACTTCAAAATTTATGACCAAACGGGAGCTTAATAGCTGGTAGTTTCTGGTCAGGAGGAAGCAATAAATTGAACTTTCCATGAATGAAAAGAGCATTTATTTCACTTTTGAAACAAATATTCCTAAAACAAGAACCATATTATTACTACATGGTACTAAATTAATTACCTGGAAAAGAGTGTTCCACAGTCACATTTATACTCTCTAGTACCACAAGTCTTAGTATGAGCTTTCCAATCAGATTGAACTGCATACTTCTTTGAACACTTCTCACATTTCCATTTTTTCTCACCATGTTTTCTGCTAAAATGTTTTTTTATACCAGTAAGATCACCAAGTGCTCTTGAAGGATCATGGTGTACACAAGTCTTTTCTGGACATATGTACACTTTCTTCTTCACTATTTCTTGTTTGTTCCTTTGCTTTAACTTCCATGGAAGATTGTGTCCTCTTCTGTGAAGTTGCAAGTTTTGGTCCCTCTGAAAACCTTTGTTGCAGATTTCACATATGAATCTGTTGGTAGCCATGAGTGTTTTGGGTGATATTGCAATAACTTCAGCATCTGGATCTGTCAACAACAACAACAAAAAAGATTCAATTTTTACGACAACAACATATTCAATACAATCTCATGAGTAGAAAGGTTGCTTTCCGATACACCCTCGACTCAAATAAAAACATACAAACAAGAAAAGATTCAATCTTTGACATGCAAAGATGAATATTTTTCTACTATTATACTAAGCTCCCGTTTGGTCATAGATTTTGAAATTAAAACTTAAAACTCAAAACTTTTGAGTTTAAGGTAGTGTTTGGACATGCATTTTACTTCAAAAAAACTGAAATTTTGTAAGTGAAACTCTCAAAACTGGCCTAAACAAGATTTTGAACCAAAACACAAAATCTATGACCAAACACTAGCTAAATGAATACATACTTCTAATTTTACCTGGTGTACCTGGAAGATTTCTTCTTTTCTTAGAAGAAGAATTAGCTTTAGGGTTAGGGTTTTGTTCAAGTAGTACATCTTGTTGTTGTTGTTGTTGTTGAGGATGAATTGAAAACAAATCTCCAGACATCATTTTAACAAAATGGGGTTTTTGTTTTGGCTTTGTAGGAGCTAGAAAACAAAGCTAACTCTCAAAAAACAGCTTAATTTTTCCAAATACAAACAGATAAAGAACCTTAATAATCACTGAAAGTTTTTTTTTTTTTAAGATTGTTCCAAAAGAACAAAAAACACAACAAAAGACACAAAGTTTGAATCTTGAAAAACACCAAGTAAAAAACAAGAACTTTTAAAGACTTGTTTTTTTTTTTTTTCTTGGCTTTGCTCAAAGCTAAGATCTTTAAAAGAAGGAGAGAAGAAAAGGGTCTGTATAACACCAAAAAGAGACCATGAAAGCAAAAAGAGAATATTTCCTCTTTTTTTTTTTTTTACTAACACACAAAAAATTGAAAATTTACACACACACACACAGTGGCACAGTACACAATTTCTCTCTCTTACAAGTTTTTTTTTTTTTTTTTTGTTCAATGTCCTTTCACTTTTATGTTGTTTATATTTCAACATAGATTTAGCTGTTGGGGTCACCTTTTTGTTTTGATCTCTGTCTATCATAAAATATTAAGTCGGATAGATTTACTGTATACTTTTATTAATTGATATACATAAATTATACATATGTTATACATATATTATATAATTATTGATTATTTTTTAGTTTAATAGTTTATATTTTTTTACGTAGTAGTATTGTCTGTATGCTGCTTGTAACCAGAATGTGTAGAGCTCTGTGTCATTTTGTATTTTTTCGAGCAAAATTCCACTTATCAAGACCTAATTCGTAGCTGATAAAGTTATTATTATGTGATTAGAAAATCACAAGTTTGAATTGTGAAAATAATTTTTTTACAGAAATGTAGAATAAAATTGTGTGTTATAAACTCTTATGTTCAACTTTTTTTTGAATTTTGCGGGAACTTAATATATCGAACTGCTTATTTATAACTATGAGGTGATGAGAAATATTATAGCCAAGGGAATTATTTGTTTTTTTTTTGTTTTTATGTTGATAAGAGAAAAGAAAATATAATATAGTTTTTCATTTTTTTTCTCCTAAGTTTATTGTATAATTTTGATAAAATTTAGTAATTTTAATGAGTTTTTTTTTATATATTGAAAATTTATTAAATATGTATAGATAATAAATGAATTTAGTAACATGAATCATTTTATAATTACGAGAAAAAAAATAATGACAATAGATATGACCTAAAAATATAACGAAGAATAAATTTGAACAATTTTTTCAAAGTAGAGAGACAAATATCATCATTTTTCATAGTTATGTTTCACATGTTCAATAAAAAACGATAATTTCAATGCAAGTTTTTAATATATGTTAAAAAATTCATTAAATGCGTACATATAATAAGCTACGAATTCAGTAACATAATGTAATTAGATCAATCAAAAGATATTTTATTAAATTCTCTTCATCAAAAAATTATGCCGCGTGGAAAGAGGGTAAAAACAAATATTTATTCATATTTAATATACAATTTTCGATTCTCAAGAAGTGAAAAGAGACAAGGAAGTGTCATCATTTCCTCTATACTTTTATTGATATATTAGGTGTGCAATGAGCAATCGTACTCAAAATGTTCATCATGTAGCTGAGTTAATCATTTAAAACACGTCACCTCTTTTAATTGCATGTGTTAGTATCAATAAACCATAAAATCACAAGCTCGTTTCAAATGAGGTTGATACGTATAATTTAAAGAAAATGACATATTTTATATCATTACCTTAATTACATATAGAATTGCTTGAGATCACTTAAAAATCAAAAATTAATTTTAAAATGTGTTCAGACGTTCAATTGAAACGTATCGTGATTCGAATAATTAAATAAATTTTTCTCACAAATTGGATTTTCAAATATTCTTTTTTATAATAATGGTTTCTTTTACTTTGCACATCTATTATTGGTTGGTACAATTTCATTTTTTAATGCAAAAAACATGTTTGCCTAAAATGTAAATGTGATAATGTACTCTCAATTATTGATAGTGATTTTTATAAATAGTTATTTCAAATAATTTATCATATTATCATTATTAGTAATTATTTTTAAAATTATAAATATTTCAATTATGACATATAAAATAGAATAAATACTTAGTAAAAAGAAACTACATCTTACGACATAAATAAAAGTAAAATAATTTTTAAAAATGCTTTATAATTAATGTTTTTAATGATATATAAAAGAAAAATATGACAAATAATGTTTTTAAAATACTTTGTTATGATTCTTAAACAAAGTCAAATAATATAATAACTTTCTATAATTCTTTCCAAATTAAATGAGTTTTATATTATAAAAAATAATTACTTTTAATGCAATAAATTTAAATTAAATAGTATTCTATAATTAAAAAAAAGTTGGACCAAAAGTGATCAAAAAGGGGTAAATTGATTTGGGATTATAATTAACTTTGTACAAACGTGTGAAGAAAATTAATTTTAAAATATTTTCTTGGAATTAACAAACTAATAATTTTATAAAAAATAAATATTATTAAAAATAAAGAGTTGAAAATTTTTAAATAAAAGAAGAAAAGTTGGGGACCTTTTTAAACTTTTTTCTTTCTTCTGATCAACATCAGGAATAAAATGATTACACTATAATTAAAACAAATGGGGCCCAATTGTCAAAATTTTGGGGCCCACATTTGATGAATATAAAAAATTAAAAATTATACAAATACGCGACATTTATAAACTTAATTACTATTAGACCCTACCATTTAAAAAATTATTAAAATTTTCGTATTTTGTTATTTCGTTGATACATGATACACATTTATAAACTATCAGTTAGTTTCACTGATACCTAAAAAAATTAAACAACAAATTAATTACTGATACGTTTTTTAATGTTTTCAGTATATTAAAACTGATATAGTCTAATTTTTAATAACTGATACACACAGATCATCAATAACCCTAAAATTTCGTGTTGTATCAACGCATATTTTTATGTATCGACGTTTCCCCAAAAACCAGGGACTTTTAGTAATTTTAGAAAGAGTTGGTTTATATTGAAATTAAGCCCATAAAGTATATAAAAAATTTACGAAAATTATGCGGATAAGTAAACATATAGTAGTTAATTAGTTATCATAGTTTTGGTTTGAATTAATTATAATTTGCGGTAAACAGTAGTTGTAATTACAGTTTGCGTTAATTCTCGCAATTTATACGAACATCGTGAGCGATTATATAAAAATTGTGTGCGAATCAAATTGTATAACGAAATATACAAACGTTGTGCATGAATTGTATAGCGAAATATGAAAACACTATAAAAAAACTTCGAATTGTATAGCGAATTATACAAATGTATACAAATGTTGAACGAACTATACAAATACTGCTATAACTACAGTTACGAAATGTAATTACCTGAACTATAGTTATGAAACATAATTAGAGTTTATATGTTTGTTATTTATGAAATATTATTATTTTTTGTAAGATATGAAAATTTTAGAATGAGCAAATAAAAATGATCGGAAAAAAAGTAAAAAAATAAATAATTTGCTATTCCCAATGATCAGTCCCGTGAATCTGTTGTAGTGTGATGCTGTCCCCTTATGTGGGGTCCATTTCTGTAATTTTTTGGTTTGTACCTTTTACACAGAATATTTATAATTATTTATTATTATTATTTTATTGTAATTATAAAAATTTTGTAAATTATAATTATAATCTATTATGTATATATTTGATGTAAATCTTATTTTTGCGATAGGATAAATCATTCGATCATTACTTCGATTTATGTCATTATTGATTCGTTGTATAAGTTTTACTGGATATAATATATTGATAAATTTCAAATAATAATTGACTGTCAAACTGTCTGTACATATTTGATGTCAGTTCTTTACTTTGATGGGATAACTTGTTGAATTATGACTTTGATTCGTGTAGATATCACTATACACAAAATATTTATATTTATTTATTATTATTTTATTGTAATTATAATTTTTTTTGCGGTAGGATAAATCATTCGATTCATGTCATTATTGATTCATTGTATCAGTTTTACGTGATTTTATAATCTCAAATAATAATTGATCGTTACATGTTTGATGTGAGTCTTTTACTTCGATGGGATAACTTGTTGAATTATGACTTCGATTCGTGTCATTATTAACTTATATCATGTAGATGCCACTATATATAGAATATTGATGACTTATCCGATAATAAGACTCAAATTAATAGTTCATCAAATTATTACATGTTGTTTGATGTGAATCTTTATGTCTATGGAATAACTTGTTCGATTGTAATTTCAATTGGTGTCATTATTGTCTCATCATATATATAAATCTTTTTATATGCAGGATGTTAACGTTATTCAACAATCTGTTTTTTACTCAGTCATAAATCAATAATTGACCATCATATTATTTTGTATATATAAAAATCAATAATTATATTATTTTGCTACTTAAAAAATTAAATTTAAATTTAATTTTTAATGAAATTTTAAAAAGTAAAATTTACACTTGAAGTCATCAATTATTCTATTTTTTCCCTTAAGAGATAAGTAGAAGAGTTTTTATATTTCTTCCTTTTATGCAAATTTAGAAAATAAAAATATATAATTTGTTAGCTATCATTTTCAATAAACCATTTTATTTCCATTATTGCCAATTTTTCTTATAATATAATTTATTTATTTATTTTGAATTTTCTCACTAAAGAATTATTCCAAATTTAAGATAAATATTTGTGGTATCAATAGTTGCCCTTTTTAGCTTGACTGATTGAATTTGATTTAGGGGGG
>JBCEWC010017961.1:0-12212 GCA_038996855.1 Solanum aculeatissimum
AGGTGTAAAATGATGCTATGATGGCTTGATTGAGGACTTTCGGGTTCTCCTTCGCCATGTCACATCTAGGCCCCCTATCCAGGTCGTGACATACAACTTCATACAATTACCTAGAGATGTCATATATTAGACATGGGAGTGATTCACAAAGAAGCCAAAAAGGGTGTCCAACCATAGGATCCCAACTATTCGAGCATTGAAATCTTCTACAGAGCACTAGATGCTAATGCAAAGGCGGTGGCAAACACCATCACTAGAGGAGCATTCATGAGAAATACTTTTGAAGATGTGGTTAAGACGTTTGATGGAGTCACAAAAATCAAAATTGCTTGGCACACTAGAGACTCAAAAGTTGCTAATAGTGCTTATGCAGTAGGTACAGTCGAGAACTTATGAAAATAAACCCAAGAAATTGGTCAAGATATAGATTGGATGAGAACCAAATTCAGCATTGTGGTAAGACAGTTATTAGGAGAAAAAGTAAATGCAGTGGGCTCACAAAGAAAATCACTAGTACATGAGAACTGTGGTGTGAGGCGGATGCTTACTAAGTGAATAATCCAACGGGGGGTTTTCGAACCAACGCCTAAGTATCTAATCAGGATTCTTGGTGTTGTGTCAAGAAAACAAAGTCAAAACATCAACTAGGTAAACAACTTCAATTGTGATAACAACTTCAACTGGTATGGGTATAATGATTTCAGTAGGGGCTAAGAAAATTGTGAGTGGATGAAAAAATACAACTATAAAAATGAGAGAAACAGTGCATACATCCTAGAAAGAAATTGTGATAGAGGATCATATTTTTCAAGTCGTAAAAACATGATCCCTAGAGTGTTAAAACAAGTGAAAACTTCTAATGGAACTATTAAAGAGATGTAGAGTGGTATATTGGGTTTGAGTCAGAAGGTTAATTCACATGCTTAACCATTAAACAGATTGAGAAGAAACTAGGTCAAATGTCCATAGTTTTGAATCAATGCCAAAAAGGAATACTTCTAAGCAATACAGTCTAAAATCCAAAATATGATGGGCATTAAATAGCAGTAGACACTCGAAGTGGTAAGAAAATTATTAATCCACCTACGTAGATTGATTTAAAGGATGAACATGATTCAGGAGTTGATGAGAATGTGACAAAAAAATAGTTGCAGAAGGGGGATGAGAATCCTGAATGTACATATGATAAGGAGAAGAAGTCTATTAAAACTCCCACTCTCATGCCACAACCTCCTCCACCCTTCTGTTGAGATTGATAAAGAAGGCCAAAAATGGTTGATATTGCAATTTCCATCTCTATGTTGAAGTAATTGTCCATCAACCTTTCTCTCATTGAAGTGTTTGAGTTGATGCCTAGGTATGCAAATTTTATGAAATATTTTCCACTAATAAGATAATTGTGAGTTTTGAGATTATGTCACTAATAAAAGAACTATGAGTTTTGAATCAGTAGACAACTTGCATAATTGTAGTGCAATAGCCACCTATTTTCTTGTGCAGAAGAAAGAGGATCTTGGAGTGTTCACTATCCCATGAATTATTTGAGCTTTCAATGTCACAATAAATTTGTGTGATATAGGATCTATCATAAACCTGATGCCTCTTGTAATGTTCATATAATTGGGCTTGGGATTTCCCAAACTAACAACAATGTGTCTACTTATGGTGGATGATATAGTAAAAAGACCTCTAGGTATTTTGTATGATGTTCTGACAAGAGTTGAAACATTTATTTTTTTGGTGGACTTCATGATTCTTGGTTGTGAAGTTGACTTTAAGGTTTCTATAATTTTGGGAAGACCATTTCTAACCATTGGGCGTGTATTTGTTGACATTGAAACTTGGCAGTTAATATTCAGGCTTAACAATAAAGAAGTAATTTTTAATGTACATAAGTCGATAAAGCACTCTAGTGATATGGAAGTGGTTTCTATTATGAATGTCATTGATGAGGTAAAACTAGAGGTACCTATTGAGGAGAGATCGGGTATTGAAGCATTAGCGACAGTGATCATGAACGTTAATGGGGATGGCATTGTTGATTATGATGAAATGTTTAATGTACTTTTTGGCAATGGATTCGAAATAAATCTACCAAGAAAGCTTGACTTAGACTTGAAGAATAGGGAGACACCACCCACCAGACCATCTGTTGAGGAGCCTCTAGTCTTAGTACTTAAAGCTTTTCCCTCTCAAATATGATATGTATTCTTGGGTTCTAATAACACCTTGTTGGTGGTTATAGTTACAGATCTAGATGATAAGCAAGTATAGGCATTGACATCAATGCTAAAGTAGTTCAGAGGGCTATTGGATAGTCTATTGCTGACATTCTAGGCATTTCACCTGGATTATGCTCCCACAAAATTTAACTCATACCATACTGCAAGCCTAACATAAGCATAAGTGTAGACTAAATGCACCCATATAAGAGGTTTTCAAAAGGAAAATCATCAAGTGGTTATATGTTGGTATGGTACAACCTATTGTAGATTCATTTTTTTTGTGGACTTCGTGATTTTTTGTTGTGAAGTTGACTTCGAGGGTTCTATAATTTTGGGAAGACCATTTTTGACCCTTGGGAGTGCATTGGTTGACATTGAAACTTGACAGTTAATAAAGCACTCTAGTGATATGGGAGTGGTTTATATTATTAATGTCATTGATGAGGTAAAACTAGAGGTACCTATTGAGAAGAGATTGTGTATTGAAGCATTAGCGACAGTGATCATGAACGTTAATGCGGATGGCATTGTTGATTACGATGAAATGTTTAATGCACTTTTTGGCAATGGATTCGAAAAAAATCCACCAAGAAATCTTGACTTAGACTTAAAGAATAGGGAGACACCCCCCACTAGACCATCTATTGAGGAGCTCTTAGTCTTAGAACTTAAAGCTTTTCCCTCTCAAATATGATATGTATTCTTGGGTTTTAATAACACCTTGCCGATGATTATAGCTACAGATCTAGATGATAAGCAAGTAGAGACATTGCCATCAATGTTAAAGCAGTTCAGAGGGTTATTGGATGGTCTATTGTTGACATTCTAAGCATTTCATCTGGAATATCTCCCACAAGATTCACTCATGCCATACTGCAAGCCCGGCATAGCATAAGCGTAGACTAAATGCACCCATGTAAGAGGTTTTCAAAAGGAAAATCATCAAGTGGTTGTATGTTGCTATGGTATAACCTACTATAGATAATGAATGGATTTGTCTAGTTCAACGTGTACAAAAGAAGGGAGGAATCATTGTGGTTCTAAGTATGAATAATGAGTTCATTCCAATGAGGCCAGTCATGGGTTTTAGAGTTTGCATGAACTAAAAAGCTGAATATGTGGACCAAGAAAGATCATTTTTCAATGCTCTTCATGGATCAAATGTTAGATCATCTTGCTCGAAAAGGATGGCATTACTTTCTAGATGGTTGTTATGTTACAATAAGATATCAATTGCACCTGAAGATCAAGAGAAAACCACTTTCACATATACATGTGGGACATTTGTATCTAAGGCAATGCTATTTGTGTTATATAATACACCGACGACATTTCAGCATTGTATGATGTACATCTTCTTAGACATAATGGAAGAAACAATTGAGATATTTATGGATGACTTCTTTATGGTAGGTTATTCGTTTGAAGATTTCTTACCTCACTTGAATATTATGCTTAAAAGATGTGATGAATGTAATCTGGTATTAAATTGAGAGAAGTGTCACTTTATGGTTAAAGAAGGTATAGTCTTGGGCCATTGAATCTCCATCAAAGGCATTGAGGTTGATAAAGTAATAGTTGAGGAGATTGAGAAATTGTCCCTACCTATCTCGGTAAAAGGTTTGAGGAATTTCTTAGGGCATGGTGGATTCTACAAATACCCCCCACAAATATAGTGGAAAGGATTTTGAAAAAGTTTTGAGAAAAATTGTGTCTTTATCTATGCTAATAAATGTATTAAAAATCTTTGCACGGCTAATACCATGCTTTCTCATGTATTAGTTATACATAGTATAATATCAAATAAAGTGTACATGAATTATACATACATTAAAAACACGTATCAAACTAGATATTAATGCTACACAGAGCTAATGCATGTTTTTTTTCCTTTTTTTGTAATGAATCCTACCAAATGATCCCCTTATTGTATCAATTATTAGTAGAGGTAAAAAGAGTCTGAGACATTGTAACTCACTTTGAGGAATAAAAAAGAATAACAGAAATAGAACGAGATATATGTGGTATTAAAAAAGAGAGATAAATGTGGTATTGAAATTTTCAACTTATAAAGTGAATGAGGATGAAAAATCAGTCCTACATTAATACAGCATGTTCAAGAATTACACCCAGAAAAGATATTAATACATTTCCTATGATGATCTGTTAGCAACATATAAAACAGAACAAAGAGGAAAAATATCAAATAAAACGACTAGTCATTTAAGGAAAAACAAAAACCACTCTTGAACAAGTCGATAACAATATATGTGATGGCTTGTTCATTTTTATCGATGTACTGGTGACCTCCAGTTAAGATTGTCCTCAGGATACTCCTTGATTAATCCTTGAGGAGGAATGAAGGAGTCAATGGAGAGGCCGGGGACGTTGAATGCAACATCATCGATGGTATATGTCTCTTCCATTCTTGTGATTGCAGGCCCTGCCTTTAAGTTGTCTCCAAATCTTGTGATGATCACGCTTGAACAACCTGAATGTGAAATCATCACACCATCCACAGGCCGATAGTCCTCCACTTTTGTACCCATCGTTGTTTCCCAATACATTGGAAGGAAACCGGGGGACTGGATTCTGGTTAAGTATGAGTCTTCTATATAAACTAGCAATCCACTTCTTTGGCTGAAGTAACCAAAGACGACATGCTTGATCATCTCTGCTGTGTTGTCACTCCTTTCAGTTAAGTCAGGATGATTGGCGGATAATTTTAGAACAAAGGAATCAATACCCAAGATTTTCTTTTCACCAATGTATTCGGCTGCAGAGAAAACTGCTGCTACAGCCAGTGGATCAAGCCCCTACAGACCAATTCTGTGTTAGGTGTAAGAGAGGGAAGGAGTTTTTCCTTTCTGGCAAAAGCAAATTTCAAACTCAAATCACATTTATTTGGAACGAAGTGATAGAATACTAGTACTATGTATATTCTGTCTTTAAGCTACCTAGTAAAGATTGGGTCTAAGTTTGATGAGGGAGGAAGATTCCCAAGTAAACCAACAACAATATTACTTTCAGTATCTTTGTTTATTAAAATGAAGAATAGTCACCACAAAACAAGCTTTTTGCCTTATTAGCACAGAGGGAAATTGATTCTTTTCTTGAAAAACATCCAGTTAATAAATGTATTTTGCCTTTATAATATTGTCTGGAAGTTGTGAAACAAATGGTCACATGTACCACCATCACCAAAGGAGAAGGCCATGCTTTAGTGTTGGCTTTCCACTTAATGTTTGGGAAACTACAAGTGAGGTAGGGAGGAACATGGGAAAGGTAATAGAAAAACAAGATCCATATTAATTTGTCTGCCACATATGGAGAATATTCCCATTTCCCATCACCATAAAGCTTAAAGACTTGCTATAAAGTAACAGATCTATCTTTTAAAAAATGAGTAAGGAATAAGGGGTTATGATGTGACTTGCCTGAAGAGCTCGACGTAGAGGGCGGATGGCGCCTTTTGCAGCATGAGAACCTAGCCAAGGTGTGTGCCTCCAAGCAACATTGCCATCACTACCAGCTACAACTTTGTGACCAGCAACAACTAACTCAATCAACCACTTGTTAGGTACCATTTGCCACAAAACAAAGCATCCTTTTTGTGAAATGGTACTAGCAGGTGAGCTAGTGTCCACTATGGACATGGACACTTTTCCACTAACATACATGTTCTTTACTACCCCTTGTATCCTCCTGCAACCACTTGCTGCTGTGAAGTGTTCAATAATGTATTCAGCTGATGACGAAACCTGATATATTCATTTAAAACCAATTAAGTCACCTAACTACAAACCAAATATGCATTCAATACTCTACAAAATCATTTAATATTTGGGTTTGTCTATGCACAACAAATAATGAATATGAACACGTGCATATCCCGTCTTCACAAATTAAACATCTGAATCCATTCCAAGATCTTGCATTTCTTCTAGTTTCAATTTTATCATTTATTTAGAATGGAGTAGGAAGTAATTTTGAACAATTAAAAGTACTACTCCTATCCTAATTTATGTGATATTTTTGTTTTTCGCAAATCAAATTGCTTATGAACTCTTCAAATTTTTTATAATTCAAAATATTTAATAAATATATGAAAATTTTGACATCAAAAGATAGATTTGTTAATTTGAAATTGATTTTTTTTTCCATGTGCTTCACTTGAAACAGTGCATCGAGCCCCACAATGTGGACTTAACTATCGTATTTATTTTTTAAAAAAGTGCAAATTGGTGCTAGTATATTGGTGTGTTGATCAATTAGTAGAATATTATGCATTATTGAAAGAAAAGTCTAGGATCCCGAAATATGAGTGAGAAAATGAACTAACGGAAATAGGGTTTACTTACTTGAGTAATGGGTATTCTAGGATTGAAAGAAACAGGAAAGAGAGGGCATCCAAGAACACTTAGTAGAATCCTGAGGTCAGATTTCTTAGTGATGAAGATCAAAGAGAAGTGAGCTCTAAGCCAATTTCTCCATGTGGTCTTTGAAGAAGAAGAAGAAGAATGTGTTTCTTCATCGTTTGTTGGTACTTCTGATAAGGGTGCAAGACGAATCATCATTTCTATTTAATGGAGGAACCAACAATACTCTCCCCTCTCCTGCCCTCCTACATAATTTATTTTACACATGACGGACTTGTGTTTTAAATACATACAGATCCATTTCCTTCTCTCTTTTATTTCTTCTTGCTTTTTTCTCCGCGTGCAACTCACCTCAAGTCACACTTACTCGCCTACCTTCAAATTGCTTGAGTAAAATTAAAAATTACTCCCCATTTGAAAAAATATATTTGGCTTGACTTTGCACCAAAATTTAAAAGAATAAGGTAATTTTTTTTTAATTTTATTGTTTTAAATTAAAACTATGTGAAATGTACCAAAATATCTTTTAATCTTGTGATTTTAAACATGTCACGTGATAAACTAAAATTAAAATATTATCAAAAAAGAAATTGATCTTTTTTTTTAAACCAGACCAAAAATGAAAGGAGGTCATTCCTTTTAAAATGGAGGGAGTATTTTTTTGATTTCCCACCTAGTTTTCGATACTTGGAGTGGAGCCCGACCAATTCAAATTTGTGTTACATAGGACCCCATTGGAGGGAAACACTCCCTACCAAGAATTTTTTCCATACGTATGACTCGAACTCAATACTTCTTATTAAGGAAGAAATAATCTCATCCGCCGCAGCACATACTTTGATAGTAAAAATTACTACTCCATCCATTCAACTTATGTGGTAACCTTTGACTTGACACAATATTTAAGGAGATTTTTTTAAAAAAAAACTTGTGGTGTAAAATAATTTTAAAATATTTGTGTTACTAAGAATCATTTTAAAACAAATTTTAAAGTTCAATTATTTCCAATTAGAGTAAGGTGTCATTCTTTTTTGGATGAACTAAAAAAGAAAATGTGTCACATAAAAGGAAAAATTACTTAAACGGATCCTTTTTAATAAATAATTATTGATTTTAGCGATACTTTTTATTTATTACCATTTATAGCAATACTATGATAAATCTGTTCTAAAAGTGAATTACAGATTCAATATAAATCTGCACTTGTATTAAAAGTGAGTTATGCATTCAATATAAATGTATTTAAAAGTGAATTATGCATTCAATAACTTATATTAAAAGTGTTTTATAAATAGTTCTCTGTAATATGAATTAAATTTGTATTATAAATATTTTAGAAGTGTTCATTGAAAATAAATAGTTCTGCGTAATATGAATTAAATCTGTATTATAAATGTATTAAAAGTGTTTAGTAAAAATAAATTGTTATTGTTATAAATGATAAATATTTTCTTAATATGATATATCTATGTAAGTTTCCCCACATAAAATAAGACAGAGAGAGTACATCATTTAGTTTAGACTTGGAGTGTGTTTGGTATAGAGGAAAATGTTTTATTATTTTTCTATTTTAGTTGGTTAAAATGTTTGAAAAATATTTTCTAGGAAAATAATTTTAAAAAAATAAGAAAAATAACTTCTATAACGAAAGTAGGGAAAATAAATATCATAAGTGATTTCCAATTTATACCTTCGTGCTTATTTATCAAATATAAAATAATGAGAAGGTGTTTGAATGGGCTTAAAAGTTGATCAAATCTGTTTTTAAGCTTTTTTTAACTTTTGAAAACGTTTGTCAAATTTAAAAATGGATTTTAAAAAATCAAAAGTTAAAAGTTGACTCCTTCCTACTTTTTTTCTTGTTGGCTTAAAAGTTATTTATATTTGACCAATAATTTTACTTTTTTTATCCATAATGTTTGTTTTTAATTTCTATATTATTTTGTTCCTATATTTTTTTTCTATTTTTTCTTTCGTTTTTTTTGGTTTTGTTCTTTTTTTTTATTCTTCTACTCTTTTTTTCTTTAATTATTTTTCTTCTTCCTTTTTTTCTTTTCTTCTTTTTCTTGCTTTTTCTTTTTAAATTATTTTTTTGTTCTTTTATATTTTCTTTTATAAATTATTTATGATAAAGAAAAAATATAATCATTACTTGTTATTAATATAATTAAAAAATATCTCAAATATTTCATGTGTTTTGTCAAAATTATATATTTTAAAAATTAAAAATAATTTTTATATATAAATTAACTTATATAATCAATTTATATTGAAGTTGAATTAAAATAAATTAGAAATAAAAGCTTAGAGTAATAACTAGTATGTTATAATGCATAACAATTTAAGGGTATTTAAGATATTTTGATTAAAAAAGTGCTTAATATTACTTATGTACCAAACACATTAATAATTTTTTTCAATTTCAGCTCTTTTATCCAAACACGTAACTTTTTATTTTTAAAATAAGTTCCAACACTTTAAAAAGTGCTTTTGAAGTCCCTTTTAATAATTGCTTTTTTGAATTCTTTTTATAAAATATTTACTATTTTTAAACATATTTTTTATTTATTACCAAGATATTCCATATTTGAAAAATGTTTACCATTTATAGTAAGTGGATTAAGTATTAAACGTGAATTATATATGTAATATATATGTATTATAAATGTATTAAAATGCCTTATAATTATTTTGATGAAAAAACTGCACTATATATTAAAAATAAATTATGCATGTAGTATAAATGAATTACACTATGTATAAAATATATATTAAAATTATAAAGATGTATTGTAAGTGCTTTAAAATATAGTATACTTATATGTTGATAACAAATCTGCATTATGTATTGAAAGTGAATTACTATATATGTATTAAAATTATATTACCATAAATATTAATATTTTCTAAATATAGTATATATAGATAAGTTCCCCATTTTTAAAACCACTTTTTTTAGCCAATTCACATGAGCTCTAAATAAGATATCCACTCATTTTTTATAAAATTACATTGAGTGCCCCAAAAATGGACTGATCTTGATTTTTTAACCCCAATAAGCAAAGTGTTACAAAAATACCTATTTTTCAATTTTAAGTTGACCAAATTACTTTTCTGTCCTTTCCTTTCTTGCCATGAGACATAAGTAGGTATTGCCTCAAAGACAAGAGTTATAACATAGCTTAGAACTTATACTGAGCACAATAGTGCAACATCTTGCCCATAGGGAATAACTTACTCTTGTTGTTGCCTCTAAGTCAAGTTTTTTAGTGTATTTGATAAGTTATACTTACATTCAATAACGTAAGATCTCGACTATAAGGCAGATACAAATTGTTTGTTATATCCATAATTAAAATAAGATTATTTTTTTTATAAATGTCTTTGTCAAATAACTCAAAAGAAAGAGTTATAACATGTTTAATAAGTTATACTTACCTTCAAAGGTGCAAGATCTTGTCCATCAGACATAAACATGTATTGCCTCAAAGGCAAGAGTTATAGTGTATCTTAAAAATTATACTGAACACAATAGTATAACATCTTGCCCATGAGGCATAAGTTACTCTTGTTGTTGCCCTAAGTCAAGGGTTTAGTTTTTCTGATAAGTTACACTTACATTTAGTAGTGTAAGATCTTGCCTACAAGGCAGAATTTAATTTTATAAAATAGTTGAGGGGCAATTTTGTCTCAAAATAAAATTTTAAAGGAATTGGGGGCATTTTTGCAAAACCACCTTTATTTGGGGGATTTTATCAACATCATCCCCTAAAAGGGATATTTATGAACTTTACTCCTCATTTTTTATTAAAAAAAATGTTTTCTCAAAAATCATTTGAGGAAAGTGAGAACGTTAGCTCAGAATTGAACATTTGTATCCGGTTCAAAATGTTTGGCAAGACTTTCTTAAGTAGAACGCCAACATCCTAATCGGTAGGAGAGGAGTTGTTTTTTTATAGGAATAGTGTTGAACATATTGTATTTCATTATTTGTCACTGTTTTATGATTCAATTAAGAGTAAGCACTTTAAAAATATTAAAATAGAACTAGCTCTTAAAACAAAATTCATATTTTATCAAAATAAAAATACGATCACCATGCTGTAAATTCCATCAAGTATTAAATTAATGAAAAAAATCCTCTAGTTCTATCATTCGAAAGAGTTTTAAGGAAATTTAAATAAATATATATTTTTTTCAATGAGATATTGTACTAAATTTATTTTTCTTTACGCGAGATGTTGCACTACTTCTTAATGCACTTTCTCTAGGAGATCGATTCGAATTAAATTATTCTTCAATTAAATATTTTAACTTTTAATAAAAAAATTTAAATTAGACATTTTAGGCACAAACCTAACCTTGAAATTACAAGGTGTTACACCCAAGTTGTGAAACATCTTATGACAATCATCCAGATATTTAATGCATCCGCTAATTGATCCCCATTGTAATGTAGGAATACAACCTCCCTCTTTTGCCCTGGCAGTCTGGCACACATAACAAGCTAGGCCACTGGCTGTGGTGCAATAACTAGTTATGGGCCACCCATAGGTTGCGGTCTCACCACAGGTTGCGGTCCCACCACAGGTTGGTCTTGGTGCTTCCCCTCCGTCGTAAGATGTAGTTGGTGTCCATAGCTAGGTTAAGAAGTTGGAATATGAGTTTGATCAAATTTAGTTAATTTTTAAAAAAATAATATATTTATATGAAAGAATCAATCAATTAATATATTTATATATGTAAAGAAGAAATATAAATAAGGTGTTGTGCTCTTTTGAGTCCATTCATATTTATTTTTTTTCTCATTTTTCTTTGCCTTTTATTCTTATTTAAATCATTTATTTTATTGTAAAAATAAATTACTTAATTTATTGTATATAAATATTTTATTAATGGATGAACAATTATAACAAAATCTCTTCACATGCCAATTTACAAGGAGTAACTATCCATAATTCACACCTCTTTAATTTTCACTTTTACAAAATTCATCGTTCTTTTCTTTTTGTCTACCTTCTTCTAATTATAAAATGACAATATTTCTCTTATATTTTAAAGTATTTCTCTTCTTACATATTAAAAAAGAGATAACGGAGAGGAGCCTCCCAAAATGCCCATACTACGAAAAGCTCCTCACTTACATATATTATTTTCTCATTTATATGTGTTACTAGTGGAGATAGCCCGTCAATATTTAAACTATATAAAAATAATTTATTAAGGATAATATTATAAAATATAATTGAAGTAGTTAAAAAAATAATTAATAGAAATAATATAATAAAATCAAGCAGCTCAAGCAGATACATCACTTGGCAGCTTGCCTGCTTAACCGAGACGTATCTTTTATTCTCACTTATAATATAGTAGTGAAAAAATAATTTATTAAGGGTAATATTATAAAGTATAATTAAAGTAGTTGAAGAAACAATTAATAGAAATAATATAGTAAAAAATCAAGCAGCTCAAGCAGACACGTCAATCGACATTGCCTGCTTAAGCAAGCAGCTAAAACCAAGACGTGCCTGCTTATCCACTACTTATGTAAGATCTAATTTATCATTTTGTATTTATTTTATCATAAGTTTAATACACAATTTAAAAT
>JBCEWC010017962.1:0-12212 GCA_038996855.1 Solanum aculeatissimum
GTCATGTGAATAGACAAAATTCAATTACTGAAATATACATTTCTTTCAGTCTGATAATTCTGTTAAGAGTACTTACAAGCATTTATTCAATTTAGCGTAGAAATTCATCAATATATTCTTATCGTTAGAGATTATATTATCTTGTTTAGTTTTACATACTTCTTGCTAGATTAAAAATATACTATCCCATTATCATAGTTTTTTATTAACAAAATTTAAATGATAAAATCAATATTTTTTTCTTTGTAGAATATTAATTAGTGGATAAACGTGCAACGCACATTCCCAGAGACTAGTTTATATAAAATGGGGAGAATTAAGTTGTAGATGTCTAAATTTTTATTTTATTTTTTAAAAAAAAATTAGTGCGGCAAGAGTGTATCTCTTTGAAATTTTTCTCAATTTTAAAAATTATTTCATTTAAAGTAAAATTATAAAATTTTAATAATCAAATATAAAAAAGTGTTCTTTCTGAATCAAATACTATTATGTGTATATATCTACACATATAATGTCATTTGGGGAAAGAAATATCAACATAAAAATTAATAAATACACGAAAAAGACATGACTTCTTTCTGTTATATATAATATATAATAAAAATAAATAAAAGAAATAATAACATGAGAAAAGGGAGTATGAGGTGGGAATCAATTGATTTTGTAGCCTTAATAAATTTATTTTTAATTGTATATAATTTTATACATAATTTTTAAAAAAAAAAAACTATAGTACATACCATTTGTTTTCCAATAGAATCCTAAATAGCATATAGCATATGCTTCCAATATCTTCAATGTTGAAACTCAAAAGCACACAACCATACATAGAAAATGATATATTATAATTACTATAAATTGAATAGAAGAAAAATGATAACTATACATTTTCTATATCGAGAGGTAAAAAAAGTTCTATGTAAAAAAGTTAAAAAAAAATTCTTATAAAAAAAACACAAAATGAAAATCATGTAAGAATTACGGAATTAAATTTTCCCGCCACACACACAAAAAAAAAAAAACACAAATTTTCCATTAAAGGCCAGATTGAATTTGACATGCTTCAACATTTTAGTATAAGAAATGAAATCAAACCCCACATAGAAAATAACATCTTATGAATGAAGGCCCCATATTTGTGGTTCTAAATAAGCATATGCTATTCATAGTTTCCAATTATTCCACATTTCCACCCTTCTCTGAAAAGAATATCCATTAGTCTCCTTCTCAGGGGCTCTTCATTTTTTTGTTTTTTTTTTCGGTTTGATTTTTACATTAAAATTTCAATTAAAATCGAATCGTGCATAATAAAGCTCATTTTTAATAAATTTATCACTTTTATTAGAATTATTTTTATATTCAAAATTTGAATACGAAATCTCTGATCAAAGATTACTGCACCACAACTCATATGGTAGATTTTTAATTTGTTTTCCTTTTACTCACACTAATTCAAATACAAACAACCCCCCCGGGGGGTCCCACCCCCATTCCTTCTTAAGTATATTATAGCATCATTTGGACAACTCTTAACATGTCCAGCTTTCTTTCTTCTGTCTTTATACCCTCTGATGATTCCTTACCTTCATTTTCCTCTTATACTGATTCTTCCCTTTTCACCTCTAGTTTTCATAAAGTTTCTTGCTTTTCCACTTCAAGAACAAATCCCATTAGTTTAATTTCCAAAAAGATAATTTTTTTACAGTGTGAAAAGAGTTTTAGAAGAAAACCCTTCAAGAAAAGAGCCTCAATTAGCAGTAAGATGACAATTACTGAGTACAGAGATGAAGAGGAAGAAGAGTATCCTCCTCTTTTACTTGAATCTGAGATGAAAGAGCCTAGGCGTATTGCTCTCTTTGTTGAGCCTTCTCCTTTTGCGTGAGTCATACTAAATTAATTTATATCCCAATTCTTGATTATTGTTGGAGTTTCACTTGTATGATTTTTAATTACAATCCAAATTGAAAAGTTGTTGGCTTTAGATGCATTTGCTAGTAAACTTTGGTTTATTGATTCTTTATGTTTGATATGTTGACCATTAGTTTATGTGATCCACTAGATCCCTTTCTTTTTGAAATGTTTATAAGCTTATATGACTATGAACTAAAGGAACTTTTGGATGTGGGCTCTTAAGCTTTGTATTTTTATTAGGCATAATACACTCAAACTTGGCCTCTAGAAAGTAAACACTCCAACTTTGAGGACACCTCAACTTGGGCTTAATTGACAACTAAAAACTCCAACTCATTCCCACGGTGTCTCGTGGACACCTGATGCTGACATGGCACAAATTGTGGAGGTGTCTAGATGACATTTTGTAAGTTTGAATGTTGTCTCTAGATATGCATACTAGCATACTAGAAGTTGGAGTTCTTACTTGTCAACTGACGCCAAGTTTAAGTGTCCGTTATGTATTATGTCTTAGTATTTTGCTTGTATGTGGAAGTGTTCGTACGTGCTGACCATATGTTTCCTCAATGAAAGCAATAATTTCAAGAAATATTTTTTATTTATATCTGGTTACGAAGGTCTGTATTCATGTGTGCAGCCAGATTTTATAATTTAAGAGTTGATTACTAACCATCTGTTCCTCCTATGATGAGCAGCTTTGCTGATATGCTATGTGAGTTGCAATTTAGGCAAATGCCGTTAGTCTGCTTTGCATCTTGCAATCAAACTCTTCTTACTTTGTGTCATGTTGCACCATATTGTCATCGTATTGGAAATCCTGTGTTATTTTAACTAAGTTGATTGCCATAATATGTTGTCAAGTATCAATATTACAATACAATGTTGTGTTGATGGATCATATGCAAATTTCCGAGTAACTTCTATTCAGGAGTACAAAGGAATGTCTTGTCTTTACTTGAATGGTATTTAAATTCTCCTTTCATGTATTTATCAAGCTGGATAATGCTTTATTTTGTTTCTGATTTCTTCCTATGAACAAATACTTCTTTGTTACAATTCACTTTTCTAGTGCTCATCATGCTCATTACCACTTCACTTCTTGAAGCTAATTGCTTTTCGCCACATATTGGCTCTTCACTGGGTGGCATGGTTCCTAAATCTTACTCAACGTAGAGGGATCCTCACGAGATTACAAAATATCAAACATCATATTGATGTCATATTTTGGAATGATCTTTTTGTTCAAAAATAGATAAATGTCAACCTTGGATAGAATTATTCCTCCTTCTACTTCGTAGTCCTTATAAGTGACACTTCATTCATCTTTTCGTTTGTTTTTCTCATTTAGGTGGGGTTGGGGTTGGGGAGAGATCCTTCTCCCAGATCTCCAGTGTCCTCTCAAGTAGTAAAAATTTTACCTTTACCTTTATATTTGGATATGCAAATATGCTTTTATATAAGAAAGATTCTAGTTTTAGAAAATTAACTCTATATTCTATGATAAGATTTTTGCATGATTATGTTTGTTCTAGAATTTTCTTATTATTGATAATGACCTCCGTGTTTCTTTTGTGTAATA
The DNA here is from genome assembly GCA_038996855.1 of Solanum aculeatissimum. Lineage (NCBI taxonomy): Eukaryota > Viridiplantae > Streptophyta > Magnoliopsida > Solanales > Solanaceae > Solanum > Solanum aculeatissimum. The sequence continues at coordinate 3,491 of JBCEWC010017962.1, forward strand.
CAGGTATGTTTCTGGATATAAGAACAGGTTCCAGAATTTTATAAAGTACCTCCGAGAAATGGGGGATGAGGTATATTCTATGCCTGACAATGATGTTGTTAGTTTATGATATCTGCTTGTGTTCTTTTGGTAGGGCCTGATTGACATGATATAGCGAATGATCTACTTGTGTAATTACCATGTTCATATTATTAAATCTAATTAATATTTTATGATAAAATATCAATAAAGAATTTAATATCCATTGATTGTTTCTTCTATTTTTTTTTCACTTGAACCAATGTCAAACAATTTTACAACCACATACCTAGTATAGTCCCACAAGTGTGGTCTGGGGTGAGGAGGGTAGAGTGTGCACAAACCTTAATGTCAACCAATTTTGATATGGTTTTTCTTTAAATATTGGACCAAATGTTTATTCGAACAGTAATTTAGCTCAGAGGTATCCATTGTTAAAAATATACCCCTAGGCATGGTTCACGTAGTCTATTAAGTGGAGCAGTATTTATGGCATAAGCTAGATGATTTACACCTGATGAGCAACTGCTGAACAGATCATTGTGCATTTGTGTTGCAGGTCATGGTTGTGACGACACATGAAGGAGTACCTGAAGAATTTCATGGAGCAAAGTTGATAGGATCACGGAGGTTGCAACTGTTACCTTTACTAGTTTTCCTTTTCCTTGTTTCAATAATTAACTCACTCATTTTTCTATGTTACCGTCGAACAGTTGAGTTTGAAGACTACATGATTATGAAAAATCGTCAATATATGAAGCTTTTCCCGTCCTCTAAGAAAGCTTCTTCCTGATGTTTTTCCTTTCTTTGCAGTTTTCCCTGCCCCTGCTACCAGAAAGTACCCCTCTCACTTGCTCTTAGCCCTAGAATAATTTCAGAGGTAGTTAAGTTCAAGCCTGATATCATACATGCATCATCCCCTGGTATAATGGTAAGTTTTCAGTTGCTCTTTTCCTTATTTCAGTTATGTTCTTTGTTGTTGTCCTTCGATTTCTATTGCTATATGTTGTTTCTTGTACATTTAATTATTATATTGTTTTGTTGTAGTTTCCATTCTGTTACTATCTGCTATTTTATCTGTTATTTTTTGTACTTCTATTACTTCTTTTTCCTTGTGTCGAGGACCTATCGGAAACCACCTCTCTACCTCTGAGGTAGAGGTAAGGTCTGCGTACACTCTACCCTTCCTAGACTCCACTTTGTGCTACTACATTGGGTATGTTGTTGTTGTTTGTAACTTTCTGACTTGGACAACTTTATTCCTTGTTTTTAGGTATTTGGTGCTCTTATCATTGCAAAACTTTTATCTGTGCCGATTGTAATGTCTTATCACACACATGTGCCAGTGTAAGTTCCCTCCTTCCTTCTAGTTCTTAGCTAAAATCCACGTCCGAAAATTTGATATCTTAAATATACAACATTAACCATGAAACATACGTTCTATCTGACATTGATCTTCCTGATGGAGAATACTAAGCAATAAGTCTCTGAAGCTTCTTGTAGATTATTTACACTATATCACTGGAGGGCTTTACTTTGATCCTATTTACGTTTCTTTTCTCTCTGGGTGAGTACGCTGATCCTCATTCTTGTTCTTTAGGTACATACCAAGATACACCTTTAGTTGGCTGGTTCAACCAATGTGGATGGTTATAAGTATGTCAGTTGAGAAATATCTTATCAATTAGCTGTTCTCTTCCTTCTCCACTTCTTGATACTAATTAAGATACATTTACTGCTCACCAGAGTTTCTACATAGAGCGGCTGATCTTACTCTGGTGCCGTCTGCTGCTATCGCAAAGGATCTGGAAGCTTATAAGGTAACATCAGGTAATAGGAAGAAACTTGAACCAGTCAATTGCTCTCCAGTAATGATTTTATAATTAGTAAGCTGAGAAAGCAAAAGAAAATATCCATCTTCTCTGTTCTGTCAAAACAGTTGTTTTGCTGGATTCAGATGCTTTACCTATTAAAGCATACAAGTTGGTTACTCTTTTTCTTTCATTCTCAGCGAACAAAATACGTTTGTGGAACAAGGGTGTTGATTCAGAGAGCTTCCATCCTCAATATCGGTCTCATGAAATGCGAGTAAGACTAAGGTAGGATCTTTCATCTGAAACTTTGATCCAGTATGAAGCAATCTTTAGTATGTGCTGATTATTCTCTCCTTTTCTCCTGCTGTTATTCTTAACAAGTGGTGGAGAACCTGATAAACCATTGATAGTCCATGTTGGACGACTTGGAGTTGAGAAGAGTTTGGATTTCCTCAAAAGGTACAATTTGTTCCTTTAATAATATACAACAACGATAATTACACCTCAGTCTCAAACAATTGTCTATATGAATCCTCACTGTTCATGTTCTCCATTTAAATTCATCTCAGAGCAGCATTACACGATAATCTTCCTTCATTGATATGGGGTGGAAATATACTTGCAAGTTGTGGGCAATGAATTGTATCGAGCAAATTATGTGCTTGTCTGAAAATGTCGATAACTTGCAGTTGACATTTGAGAATGGTTTTGAAACAGGGTCATGGATAGACTTCCAGATGCTCGGATAGCTTTTATTGGAGATGGGCCATACAGGTGAGTTGCGATGACTGTTTAGTTTCTTGATTTCTGGAACATTAGCCAAAATGTTTCATGTTGCTTGCTAAGAAAGTGCACCAATTTTGTTTCTTGTACCTTAACCAATGTTCAGTCTACAATTTTTATATGGGTGACAATGTTAGCGCATGCAAAGATGTGACTGGACCCTTCAGGGGTGATTTACTGTTAATAGTATTGCCAGAATTGTTACTTAGGTTGTCTGGTACTAAATTCACAGGAAACTTCCATTTTTGAGAAATTGATGCTTAGCCAAAAATCTACCTGAAACTTCCTGTCGTGTCAAAATTCTGATAGTAATGTTTTATCATACAGGGGATTCCTCAATGTATGATGGTACAGCAACTAGTATATGTCAGCTTTGGGTTAACTGGTTAGAATTTCTTAGTTTGTTAAGGATTCCGTATTATAATTGATTGGAGGCGATAGATAACCGAGTAAGAAGTGAACTTCAGCACATTATTCAGTCACTTTGACTATTAGCAAGCCTGCGCTTTGACGCTCCTCTTGCCTTCTGTAGATACTTGATGTGTGATCATTATATTGGATCAAATTTCATTTTGTGGTATTCTCCTTATCATAGGTGAATTATCTACCTTCTTGGGAGAAATAATAGTTAAATATTGCTGAAAAATATATAGTATCTTACACTGCAATGCCAGCAGCTTTTTCTGATAAGATGTGGGTGTTTGTTTGGAAGAATCTATTGTCAAATGTTCCCCAGGGTTTTGGGTTGACAGTATAGGTAGCACAACTCTGAACATGTGGTAGGTGCGTGCTGCGAGCTTGAATTAAGTGTAGAAGGGGAGGTTGGGGTTGTGTGCGCTATTTATTATATGAATTTCCTCCAAAAAAGATATAAAAATGTGTCCTTGAGAAAAACATTTCATGTTTTCTCATCATTATAGTGAGACACAATATTCGATCCTTACATAGAGTAGTTGTAAAATTATCATTCTGTTTGCTGCTTGTAGGGAGGAATTGGAGAAAATGTTCCATGGCATGCCTGCCGTGTTCACAGGTACATTGCTAGGGGAGGAGCTTTCCCAAGCATATGCCAGTGGAGATGTTTTTCTTATGCCTTCAGAGTCGGAGACATTGGGGCTCGTCGTTTTGGAGGCTATGTCATCAGGGCTTCCTGTAGTGGCTGCCCGTGCCGGGGGAGTTCCAGATATCATCCCTGATGATCAACTGGGAAAGATTGGATATCTTTTTAATCCTGGGGATCTTGACGACTGCATGAGCAAACTAGTGCCTATTTTGCACGATACTGAATTGAGAGAAACCATGGGGAAAGCTGCACGTGTAGAAATGGAGAAATACGACTGGAAGGCTGCAACAAGAACAATTCGTGATGAACAGTACAGTGCAGCCATTTGGTTCTGGAGGAAGCAAAGAGCACAATTTCTAAGACCATTTCAATGGCTGTTTAAGCGTATATTCGCAGCTCCAGAAGTCGACAATAGGTGATAGATCCTTTTCTTTAAAAGCATAGAGTTTGTTTTTTTATGTTTTGGAAGGTGTATCCTTCCTAGCTTTGCATCTAGATGTGGTGTTTGTAAGGTAGCCCTCTCCCCCATATGGGCTCTAACTAGTGTGAATCCGGATTAGTCAGGCTCCAATGCAGGTACAGAGCACCGGATGGGAAACGGAAACAAAAAAAATATATTATTTGTAGAATATTGATCTGAAAATGTATTATGATATTTGTTGTCAATTGATTGTACAATGTAGACCTCAAAACTAGGTCTATTGTGCTGTTATGTATTAAATTGAAACTCATGTACATGTAAGTTTATTTTCATAAAGATTTGAATTTAGTGAGCTGCATATTTTCAGTGGCTCTTGTAAGAGGAGTAATTTTATCAAAAGATGAAAAAGATAGATAAAATATGACATGAAACTTGCCTTTCCAATATCAATGTATTTGACACAAACAGGCTCTTAATTTCAACATGCATTCATTGCCTACTAAAATTCTCAATTTGTATTGCTTCACATATGTAGGAATTCTACATTCAAATTTGGTCTCAACTACCAAGTAAGCATTCCAACTTTGAGTATGCATATCTATGTATCCTAACTCATTTCTACTGTATCGCTCGAATACTTTATCTTACAAAATGATCATCTAGACACTCAAAAAATTTATGTGTTGTACCAGCGTCAGTTGTCCACGTGACACAACAAAAACAGGTGTCTAGATGTACACTCTCGAATTTAAATGGTGTTTGTTTGTGTATTATGTCTTTGAAAATGATACTACGTTTTTTCCCATTTTATTGATTCTCTATTTTCATATCCTCTTTTTCCTCTTTACTACTTTCAAATATTTCACTTTTCTCTTTTAACATTCACAAACCTCACATTACAAGCCCAATAAGGGGCTTTTATTGCTTCTTGAGCATATAATTCTTCCATTAACTCAAAGAAATTAAAGGATTTTCTCCTAAATACACCCCTTCCAAATCTCTAATAAGTTCAACTTCACACATTTAATTGTAGTTCAAACTTCAAATCTTAGTCAACTCTAACTTCAAGCCGAAGCCGAGACCAAGTGAGGTCTCACAGACAGGTTCACGGTCCGTGAGCCTCTGGATGACACCTAGGAAGCTTCTGTGAGGCACTGTTTCTGTGACTTAGTCTGTTTCATTAATGGTTAATTCATAATTTGGTTTTATCTTATGCTCCTTTTAGCCTTTCTAAGGTCTCCTAACACCCCTGAATCAAACCCTAATTCCCTTTTATTCATTTCAACACTCTTCAACCCTCACGAAAATTCTCTCAATTCTCTTGACCTCCATTGATGAAAGCTTAAAGAAATTTGAGAAAGATCATCTTTCTTGCAAAATCATCCAATTCTCTTAATTAATTTCAAGGTATGTGGGATTGATTCATGGATTCTCTTTCATCCATGAAGATCCAAGAACCCTTTTCTTTAAATTATGAATTTAAGCTTTCCTTAATTATGGGTTCTTTAAATTTTGAAATATTTAATTGAATTAAGTTGTGGGCTATGGAAATTAGGTGATTTAAAGTTGATTTAAGTTGGATTCTATGAATTTTCATTTGAATTGATAAAGGTCAAATTATGCATGTCCCCTTACTCTTGAACTATACATGGATAATGTTTAAATGATGATTTAAATTTTGATTTAACTTGAATTTCTTATGGAATACTCTTGAATTGAATTTAAAGTATAGATTCTAGTACCCATGCTATTTCCCATTTTCACTCATGGCATTTACATGCATGATCAAGGATTTTCATGAAAGATATGATGTGGGCTAAGTCACAAATCTATTTATGACTATGATTTTGAACAAATATGGGTTATGACAAAAATGTGATCACATAATGTCTATGATATGACTCTTTGAGAAATCATGGGTGTTTACACCAACATGATATGATATGATATGACAAGTATGGAGCTACTCTTATGCATGAAGTTTGACATGAAATGTATTTGACTCTTGTTAAGTATGCATGAAAGTAATGAAGGTGAATTTTGGCTTTTAAGCCCAAGTATGCATGGTTTGATGTTCAAGTGTCAAGTTTCCATTTTAAAGCATGTATATGTATACGTATTCTTGTGAGATGCCGACTTAGTATCGAGAAGGATTGGAGTAGTAAGTGGGCTATCCCCAAGGATCCCACTCCTTTCTCGAAATTATGTGCCAACGTAGGTATGCTACTGAAATGGGAGGCCTGTAAGGTATGCTATGCTATGATATGATAAGTTATGTAAATCCTTACGAAATGACCGGGTCGTAAGGAAGGTGGCCATCATACCGAAATGAGAGGCCCGTAAGGTGTGGTGTAGATTACCCTTGGCAAGTAATCTTCTCCGATCTGATGGGAGGCCTCATCGGTCAAGTTCATGTTGTAGCTCACATGAGTTTGGATGTCGGTTATGGTTACATCCCCTCTATACTATAAGCATTATGGCATTTCATGCGTCATGGTTATCATGGCATTTTGATATACTATTCTTCCTTATATTCTCTTTCTATGTATGTGCCCTCATCATCTAGGTTGTTTATAGGTTCATGTGCATATGCATTTGCATACCCGCATACTTAGTGCTTTATTGTGATAACCCATACTCTTTATCTACATGCTCTAACCATGTAGGGACCGAAGGTGACTTTCATCCTCCGCTAGACGGCTAATCGAGATTTTGAAGTTTTGCTTGTGGTGAGCCCTATACTCCAAGGGCAACACCCACTTTTATCTACCTTGTCTTTACTTTATATTTCTTTACTTTATGACTTGAGGGTGAGCCCAGATTATGTCGAGGCCCCGTTCTATTTTATGTAGAGGCTATGTTGGACATGTTGAACTCTTACACGTTGTATTATATTTTATTGAGATATTATGGCTGTTGAGATTTGGTTATGAGAATGATGTCCCAATTATGCTTATGATTATGTATTAGACTTGTGAATGTTGGGAATGTGCTTATGTGGAAAGTTCCCTAACCCGGTATTCCCCCATAGCTTGAGTCCTACTTACCCGCCCCTTAGAAATACTTGTTATGTGCTATGTGATCCATGTTCATTCCATTTTCGGCAACATCCCCATAGCTTGAGTCCAAAGCCCCATTTTCCCTAGAAATATGTGTTATGTGTTTACTTTTTCGTGCTTCCGAACCGATGATGTGAGTAATGATGCTATGATGGCTTGATCGAGGACTTTCAGATTTTCCTTCGCCATGTCACATCTAGGCCCACTTCTGGGTTGTGACAGATACCCTCACATAAACCCAATCACCCACATGGAATTCGAGATCCCTCTTTCTAACATCCGAATAGGACTTTTGGTGACTTTGAGCCATCCTCAATCTCTCTCTAATTAACCTCACCTTTTCTATGGCCTCAACCACCAAATCTGGACCTAACAATGCCACCTTACCTATCTCAAACCAACCCATCGGGGATCTACACCTTCTACCATAGAAAGCTTTGAACGGAGCCATACCAATGCTAGCATGGAAACTATTATTATAGGCAAATTCAATAAACGGTAGATGATCATCCCAATTCCCCTTGAACTCCAACACACAAGTCCTTAACATATCCTCCAAGGTTTGAATTATCCTCTCGGCTTGTCCATCGGTTTGGGGATGAAAAGCCATGCTTAATTTGATCTTAGTACCAAGTCCCTTTTGAAATGACCTCCCAAAATGAGAACAGAATTGAGTGCCACGATCCGATATGATGGACCTTGGTACACCATGCAACCTAACCAATTCTTGAATGTATAATTTAGCATAATCCTTGGCACTATAAGTAGTCTTGACCAGTAAGAAGTGAGTCGACTTAGTCATTCAGTCAACAACAACCCATATTGAGTCAAATTGTTTACGAGTACGGGGTAACCCAACCACAAAATCCATATTCACATCTTCCCACTTCCAAGTAGGAATCTCGATATCTTGGACCAAATCACCAGGCCTTTGATGTTCAACTTTCACTTGTTGACAATTCAGACATTTCGACACGAATTTTGCTATGTATTTCTTCATGCCATGCCACCAATAAAACTCCCTCAAATCTTGATGCATCTTAGTGGATCCCGGATGAATAGAATATTGGGAATTATGAGCTTCACTCATGATAACATCCTTTAGGCCATCAACATCTGGAACACACAATCGATTTTGGTATCGTAGCACACTATCTCTCCCTTGGGAGAAAACCTCAATCTTTCTTTTGGAAATCAATTTATTTAACTCCACCAAGGAAACATCTAAGTCTTGCTTTGCTTTAACATCCATCACCACCGAAGGCTCGAATCCACCTTGAACAAAAATACCACCATTTTCTGAGTCGGTCAACCTAACACCTAACCTAGCCAACCGGTGCACATCCTTCACAATCTCCTTCTTCCCCTCATCCACATGCGACACACTTCCCATAGATAGCCTACTAAGGGCATCCGCCACAACATTTGTCTTGCCGGGATGGTAAAGGAAACTCATGTCATATTTCTTGAGAAGTTCCAACTATCTGCTTTGTCTCAAGTTAAGATCCCTTTGGGTGAACACATATTGCAAACTCTTGTGATCGGTGAAAACATCCACGTGAAC
>JBCEWC010017963.1:0-12212 GCA_038996855.1 Solanum aculeatissimum
TTTGACGAAAAGGAGTATGGACCCTTGGAGATAGTCCACCCAGACTCCAATCCCTCGGTACTAAGTCTCATCCCACGAGAATGCATATATAAACATGCAACTTCAAATCGAAAGACATACATTCTTTTCAAATCATGCATCATTAGTCCAAACAAAAAAAAACGTTACTTAAACCATAGTCATGCATTAGACCAAAAGCCAACAAGAGTTTCCAAAATCATTCTCATAATCATTTCTATATCAATGCAATAAGAGAAGCCCATCCACAGAGCTTATCATATATCAAGCCTTCATAACATATCAAAGTGGTGCAAGCACCCATAATGCTCAAAGATCCATAATGGAGAGACTATGTGATCACAAGCCTTAACATATCATATCATATCAAGAGTTTCCTCATAACCAATCATCAATGCATATGCCATGAATGAGAAACAAGTGCATGGGTAATGGGATTCAAACTTTAATTCACAATTCAATGGGTAATTCAACTTAAATCATGAGAAAATCCATAATCAAAACTTAATGCAATTTACCCATGCATAATTAAATCATCATTAAATCACCAAATTTCTACAGCACATAATCCCAATCAATTAAAGACTTCAAAATTTAAAGAACCCATAACCTAAAGAAACTTAAAATTATAAAATAAAGTGTAGGGTTCTTTGATCTTCATGGATGAAGGAAATCCATGAATCAAACCCACATTCCTAGAGATTAACCACAAGAATTGAAGAATTTAGCAAGAAATATGATCTTCCCCAATTTTTCTTCAAGCTTCCAACAATGGAGGTCAAGAGAATTCAAGAAATTTTAGAGAGGATTCAAGAGTGTTTTGATGAGTGAAATAGGATTAGGATTTGAATTTAGGGGTTGAGGAGACTTTAGGGAAGTTAAAAGAGTCATAGGATTAAGATAATTTACGAAATTACCATTAATAAAATGGACTAACCCCTGAAACACAGTGCCATACGGAAGGCCCCAGTTGGCCGTCCAGTGGCACACAGACTATACCTGTCTGTGTGGCCTCACTTGGCCACGATTTTAACTCGAACTCTCGGGGGACTTTTTGGAACACTTCACAGATGAACTCACGAACAGTGTGGCTGCACACGGATCGTGTACTGATCCATGGAGCCACACTTGGCCCGGAGTCCAGCTGCCAATGCTAGCCAACTCTCTGCCCCACTCCACGGGACCTCTCACGGCCGGTGTAGGGTCTCACGGACCGTGGGGTGGTCCATGGGACTTGCCTTTGTCTTTGGATGGGGTCCAGGACACCAGGAGCCCACTAGAACATCCTACGAGCCCCCACACAGACCGTTGACCTTCACACGGTCTGTGGTCCAGCCCTTAGCCCATTTCCAAAACCTCGTTCTCAGCGTCCTTCCAATTACGGGCAGTCTCACTATTTTAGCCATACCTTTCTCATACGAACTCCGAATTGAGTGAAACCAGTGACGTTGTGAACATAAATCAAAGAGATTCAATTTGATATATAGTATCCCACACAGTTTATCCCATACAAAAATTTATGATAACTCAAAGTACACTTCCCAACCGGTCTCACTATGTCACCAACCGATCCATTTTGAATTCGGCCACTTAAATACAATTCATGGCTACAAAAATTCAACCATGATCAGGCCAACACCATCCAAGACCAACCATCAAGAATTTCAAAAAATTTCAGGTTGTTACATCATCTCCCCCTTGGGAACATTCTTCCTCGAATGAGCTAAAACTACGACTTGAGGACATCAATCAAAACAAGAGACATTCTAACCATAAGTCAAGAGATCATGCATCATATCAAAATTCTTTCAAATCTCATGTCAAAACATCATTTAAATAATTTTCGTGCTCATGTATGCATGCAATGTCATGAAACTCAAGAAACAAATAATTGGGACAATAAAAGAGTAGAACCTATTACCTTAGGCTTGAGTTGATTGGAAGAGATAAGGATATCACTCCATCATGTCCAACTCCGCTTCCCAGGTTGCACTCTCCACATCTTGATTCCTCCAAAGCACCTTGACCGAAGCTACCTCATTAGTGAAGCCGCTTCACTTGTCTATCCAAAATCTCAACCGGCACCTCTTCATAGGTCAAGTTCTCTTCAATTGTCACACCCTCCAAAGGTGCAATCGCCTTAGGGTCACCAACCAACTTCCTCCACATAGATACATGGAAAATCGGATGAATAGAACTCATGTCAGAAGGTAAGTCCAACCTATATGACACATTACCAACCCGTTCCACAATCTCATAAGGTCTGACATACCTTGGGCTCTACTTTCCCTTTGTCCAAAATACATTATACCCTTTATGGGGGACACCTTCGCATACACCCAATCACCAACATGAAATTCGAGGTCCCTCTTCCAAACATCCGAATAAGACTTTTTGCTACTTTGGGCCGTCTTCAACCTTTCTCGAATCAACTTCACCTTTTCAATAGGCTCCACAACCAATTCTGAACCTAGCAAGGCCGCCTCACCTATTTCGAACCAACAAACCGGAGACCTACATCTCCAACCATACAAAGCCTCAAAAGGAGCCATATCAATGCTAGAATGGAAGCTATTATTATAAGCAAACTCGATGAGAGGTAGGTGGTTATCCAAATTTCCCTTAAACTCCAACACACAAGCCCTCAACATGTCCTCCATGGTTTGAATTGTCCTTTCGGCTTGCCCATTAGTTTGACGATGGAATGCGGTACTCAACTTGACCTTAGTACTAAGTCCCTTTTGAAAGGACCTCCAAAAATGAGAAGTAAATTTGGTACCACGATCTGATATGATAGACCATGGAACACTATGCAATCTTATCAACTCCCAAATATACACCTTAGCATACTCCTCGGCACGGTAGGTAGTCTTAACTAGTAAAAAGTGAGTCAACTTAGTCATTATATCAACCACAACCCATATGAAATCAAATTGTCTTTGAGTACGGGGTAACCAACTATACAGTCGATATTCACATCTTCTCACTTCCAAGTAGGAATCTCAATATCTTGTGTCAAGCCACCGGGCCTTCGATGTTCCACTTTCACTTGTTGGTAATTAGGACATTCCTATACAAACTTAGCTATGCCCTTCTTCATACCATGCCACCAATACAACTCTCTCAAATCTTGGTGCATTTTGGTAGATCTCGGATGAATAGAATATTGTGAATTGTGAGCCTCTTTCATGATCATTTCCCTCAAGCCATCCATATTCGGAACACATAGACGGTCCTGGTACCGAAGCACAACATTTTCTCCTTGGGATAAAACCTCAATTTTCCCATCAGCAACCAACTTCTTCAACTCCACCAAGGAAGGATCTAAATCTTGTTTAACCTTAACATCAACTACAAAAGAGGACTCGGATCCACCTTGCACAAGGATTCCACCATAGTCGGATTCGACCAACCTCACACCGAACCTAGCCAAATGGTGCACATCCTTTGCTATCTCTTTCTTCCCCTCATCCACGTGTGTCACACTTCCCATGGAGAGTCTACTATGAGCATCTGCAAAAGCATTAGCCTTACTGGGATGAGAAAGGACACTCATATCATAATCTTTAAGAAGTTTCAACCATCTCCTTTTCCTCAAATTAAGGTCCCTTTGGGTGAACACATATTGTAAGCTCTTGTGATTGGTGAAGAAATCTACATGCACCCCATACAAATAGTGCCTCCAAAATTTCAAAGCAAACACTACCGCCGCTAACTCAAGATCATGAGTCGGATAATTTTGTTCATGCACTTTTAATTGTCTGGAAGCATAAGCTATCACCTTACCATGATGCATAAGTACACAACCCATACAAACACGCGATGCATCACAATAAATCACAAACCCATCTAACCCATTTGGCAAGGTCAAAATCGGAGCTGATATAAGTCGATCCTTCAAAGTTTGGAAACTTTTCTCACATTCATTTGTCCACACGAACTTGGATTTCTTTTGAGTCAATCCTTTGCTCAGATACCATCTTTATCATGACTCGGATAAGGGGCCTAGATGTGACATGGCAAAAGAGAACCCAAAAGTCCTCGATCAAGCCATCATAGCATTATTACACATATCATCAGTTCGAAAGCGCGAAAGTAAGCACGTAACACATAAGCTCTAAGGGAAACGGGGCTTTGGACTCAAGCTATGGGGATGTTGTTGGGAATGTGATGAACATGAATCACATAGCACATAACAGTTATCTCTAAGGGGTGGGTAAGCAGGACTCAAGATATTGGGCATTTCGGGTCAGGGGACTTTCCACGTAAGCACATAATCAACACACAATCCCAACAACAAGTCATAAGCATAACCAAAGCTCATAAATCATAATAGCTCAAGAGTCATTATACTCAACAATTACAACCCAACGTACAAGAGTTTAATTTGTTCGACAAGACTCTACATAGATAAAGCAGGGCCTCGACATAGTTTGAGGCTCACCCTCAATACATAAGTAAAAAAAAAGTAAAAGCAATACTAGCTAGATAGGGAGTGGCTATTGCCCTTGAACAAAAGGGCTCACCACAAGCAATAATCTTCAAGATAATCACACGTCGTCTGGTGGAAGGTAGAAATCATTTCTGGTCTATACATGGTTAGAACATGTAGATAAAGAATATGGGTTAGCACATAATATGTACTAAGTATGCGGGCATGCAATGCATATGACAATATAATATGACCAAACAATATGAAAAAGGGATAAGTGATATGAAAGAAATGCACGTAGCCAAGAGATATATAACAATATGTTATGCTATGATGCATGAGATGCAAACCTACAATCATAATATAGAGGGGATGTAACCTCAACCGACAACAGCGGAGACCCGAGCGCATTACTACCTGGATCTGGACTACTTGACAAGTAGATCCCTAGTCAACCCTTCAACAAGGGGATACATAACAAGTCAATCCCTATCTAGGGAGATAACCCATAGTGGCACATGGTTTGACGGAAAGGAGTATGGACCCTTAGAGATAGTCCACCCCGACTCCAATCCCTCGGTACTAAGTCCATCCCATGGGAATGCATATATATACATGTAACTTTAAATCGGAGGACTTACCTTCTTTTCAAATCATGCATCATTAGTCAAACCAAAAACCATCACTTAAACAATAGTTAAGCATTAGGCCAAAAGCGAACAAGAGTTTCCAAAATCATTTTCATAATCGTTTCCATATCAATGCAATAAGAGTAGCCGATCTACATAGCTTATCATATCAAGCGTTCAAAACATATCAAAATGGTGTAAGCACCCATAATGCTCAAAGAGCCATAACGGAGAGACTGTGGTTACAAGCCTTAACATATCATATCATAACAAGAGTTTCATCATAGCAATCTTCAATGCATATGCCATGAATGAGAAACAAGTGCATGGGTAATGGGATTCAAACTTTAATACACAATTCAATGGGAAATTTAACTTAAATGATGACAAAATCTATAATCAAAACATAATGCAATTTACCCATGCATAATTAAATCATTAAGGGACATGCACATTGATCCTTCAAGAATTTCCATGCACATACATAAAATTCAAACTTAAATCATCATTAAATCACCTAATTTCTATAACACATAATCCCAATCAATTAAATACTTCAAAATTTAAAGAACTCATAACTTTAAGAAACTTAAAATCATAAATTAAAGAGTAGGGTTCATGGGTCTTCATGGATGAAAGGAAATCCATGAATCAAACCCACATACCTAGAGATTAACCACAAAAATTGATGAATTTAGTAAGCAAGATGATCTTCCTCAATGTTTCTTCAATCTTCCAACAATGGAGGTCAAGAGAATTCAAGAAATTTTAGAGAGGATTCAAGAGTGTTTTGATGAGTTAAATAGAATTAGGATTTGAATTTAGGGATTTAGGAGACTTTAGGGAAAGTAAAAGAGTCATAGGATTAAGCTAATTTATGAAATTACCATTAATGAAGCGGAATAACCCCTAAAATACAGTACCACACGGAAGACCCCAGTTGTCCGTCCAATGGCAAACGGACCATTTACCTGTACGTGTGGCCTCACTTGGCTATGATTGCAACTCCAACTCTCGGGAGACTTTCTGGAATACTTCACGGAGGGACTCATGGACTGTTTGACTGCACACGGACTGTGTACTTTTCCGTAGAGACACACTTGGCCCAGAGTCCAGGCCCCAAAGCTGGCCAACTCTCTGCCCCACTCCACGGGACCTCTCACGGCCCGTGTAGGGTCTCACGAACTTTGTGGTGGTCCGTGGGACTTGCCTTAGTCTTTGGATAGGGTCCTGACCACCAGGATCCCACTGGAACATCCCAAAAGCCCCCACATAGACCATGGATCTTCACACGGTCCATGGTCCATCCCTTAGCCCATTTCTAGAACCTCGTTCCCAGCGTCCTTCCAATTATGGGTAGTCTCATTATGTTTGCCATAACTTTCTCATACGAACTCCAAATTGAGTGAAACCAGTTGCGTTGTGAAGATAATTCAATGTGCTTCAATGTGATATATTGTATATCACACAGTTCATCCCGTACAAAAAGTTATGATCCCTCAAATTACACTGCCCAACCTGCCTCACTATGTCACCAACCGGTCCATTTTTAATTCGGCCACTTAAATACTACCCATGGATACCAAAATTCAACCATGATCAAGCCAACACCATCCAAGACCAACCATAAAGAAGTTCAAAATTTTTTGGTCGTTACAGTGTGATGTAGAGTACCTTTGGCAAGTAATCTTCTCCGATCCAATAGGAGGCCTCATTGGGTAAGTTCATGTTGTAGCTCACATGAGTTTGGATGTCGGTTATATTTCCATCCCCTCTATACTATGAGCATTTGGAATTCCATACATCATGATCATCATGGCATATTGTTATATTGTTCTTTCTTATATTCTCTTCTATGTATGTGCCTTTGCCATGTAGGTCATTATAGGTTCATGTGCATAAGCATTTGCATGCCCGCATACTTAGTAATCTATTGTGCTAACCCATACTCTTTTCTACATGTTCTAACCATGTAGGGACCTGCGATGACCTCTATCTACCTTTCCACGACGAGTGATCTCTTGAAGTTATTTGCTTGTGGTGAGCCTTTTGTCCAAGTGCAATATCTATTTTCCTCTTCCTTGTATTGTTTTACTTTCATTCCTTATGACTTGAGGGTCAGCCCAGGTAATGTCGTGCCCCCGCTTATCTTATGTAGAGGTCTTGTTGGACATGTTAGACTCTTGCACGTTGTATTATGTTTTATTGGGATGTCATGACTCTTGGGATTTATCTATGGAAAGATGTTTTGATTATGTTTATAATCATGTTATGGGATTGTGAAAGTTGGGAATGTGCTTATGTGGAAAGTCCCCGAACCCGGAATGCCCCCATAGCTTGAGTCTTACTTAGCCGCCCCTTAGAAATACTTGCTATGTGCTATGTGATTCATGCTCATCCCATTCCCGGCAACATACCCATAGCTTGAGTCCAAAGCCCCATTTTCCCTAGAATTATGTGTTATGTTTTTACTTTTTCGTGCTTCCGAACTGATGATGTGAGTGATGATGCTATGATGGATAGATTGAGATCCTTCAGGTTCTCCTTCTCTATGTGACATCTAGGCCCCACTATCCGAGTTGTGACAAAGGTGGTAACATATCCCTAGGTTTATAAATGATCCTCGGAGTCCAACATGTCGTGTCACTTAGAGTCTTATTCATGGATGTGATGTGCGCTATACCTATAAGTGAAAGGCTATGAAGATATTATAGGAACTTGTTACTTCATTGTCCCTTGTGTCGTGCCTTGTACTATTTATCATATTTCCTAAACTCTTGGTTCTTGTTGCTCTTTCAGAACATATCTCCCAGAAGAGCTCCCTTCCCCCGTCAAGCTCTCGAACATGAGGAAAAAGCACCTCGGGCATCGGTAGAGGAGCAAGTGACTCATGCTGAATTTTAAAATGTGGTATCGATGTTGGCCCAAGTTGTGGCCAACCAAGCCCAATCGATTAATCCCGTAAATATGGGTACTCTGGCTTCTAGGGTGAGGGATTTCACCCGGATGAACCCTTCGAAGTTCAATGGTTAAAAAGTAGAGGAAGATGCTCAAGAGTTCATTGATGAACTGACCAAGGTTTTGTCTATCATGGGAGTGAGCTCGGAAGAGAAAGCCGAGTTGGTCGCATATCATTTAAAAGATGTGGTCCAAGTATGGTATGGCCAATGGTTTGTTGAACGAGTTGCAGATGTCAAAGTTGGGTGGGAAGAGTTCAAAATGGCTTTCCTTAATCGTTTCTTTCCTCTTGAGCTTAGGGAAGTCAAAATGACCGAGTTCATCAATCATGGACAAGGTGGTAAGACAGTGAGATATTATGCTCTCAAATTCACTAAGCTCTTCAAATATGCTCCCATGCTTGTATCCGACCCCCGTGAAAGAATGCACAAGTTTATTTTGGGTGTTTCGAACTTGTTGGTGAAAGAATACCGAACTACTATGCTCATCCGTAACATGGACATCTCTAGGATCATGACTTATGCCGAGAAAATTGAAGGTGAAAAGCTTAAGGAGAGAAGGGTTAATAAGGCTAAGAGGGCCCGGTTTGATGATGGGTTCTCCAACTCTAAGAGTGGTGGTGGTTTTGGCCGATTTCATCAAGGCCAAGATTCTAATATGAGGGTTGCTAATCCAAGAGTGCCTCTTCCTAAGGGACAAATTGGGGGTGGTCCCCAAATACCTCTTTGTGGTCAATGTGGAAAGCATCTTTTGGGTGATTGTAGAAAGGTATTGGGTGCTTTCTTTGGATGTGGTTGTTTAGATCATAAGATTTTCCAATATCCAAGGGGTGCCAAGAAAGGGCAAGAGGATCCCAGTGGTAAAGGGCCGCCAAAGGCTCTGGTTTGTGGTGCTCCTAGGAACAATCGATTTTATGCTCTTCATGCCCGGCAAGAGGTGGAGGAAGCTCCGGACGTCGTGACTGGTATATTTACTCCTTCGGATATTCGAAGCTTTTTTGGTTTAGCCAGTTATTATAGAAGCTTTGTTGAAGGGTTTTCCTCTATAACATCTCCATTGACTAAGTTGACTCAAAAGAAGGCCAAGTTTGTGTGGTCAAATGAATGTGAGAAGAGTTTCCAAACTTTGAAAGATCAACTTACATCAACTCCGATCTTGACTTTGCCTAATGGGTTAGATGGGTTTGTGGTATATTTTGATGTATCACATATTGGTTTGGATTGTGTGCTTATGCAACATGGTAAGGTGATAGCTTATGTGTCCTGACAATTGAAGGTGCATGAACAAAATTATCCAACCCACGATTTTGAGTTAGCGGCGGTGGTTTTTGCCTTGAAAATTTGGTGTCATTATTTATATGGGGTTCATGTAGATGTTTTTACCGATCACAAGAGTTTGCAATACGTGTTCACCCAAAGAGACCTAAATTTGAGGCAAAGGAGGTGGTTGGAACTTCTCAAGGACTATGATATGAGTGTTCTCTATCACCCCGACAAGGCTAAGGTGGTGGTGGATGCCCTTAGTAGACTTTCTATGGGAAGTGTGACTCATGTGGAAGAAAGGAAAAAAGAGATAGTGAAAGATATGCATTGTTTGGCTAGGTTGCGTGTGAGGTTATCCAAATCAAAAAATGGTGGAATTCTTGTCCAAGGTGGATCTGAGTCTTCTTTAGTGGTTGATGTTAAGAAGAAACGAGACTTAGACCCTTCCTTGGTAGAGTTGAAGAAGTTGGTTGCCGATGGCAAGATTGAGGTTTTCTCCCAAGGGGGAGATGGTGTACTACGATATCAAGACTGTTTGTGTGTTCTGAATATTGATGGCTTAAAGGAGACTATCATGAAAGAGGCTCATAATTCTCAATATTCTATTCATTCGGGATCTACCAAAATGCACCAAGATTTGAGGGAGTTGTATTGGTGCCATGGTATGAAGAGGGATATAGCCAAGTTTGTTTTGGAATGTCCTAATTGCCAGCAAGTAAAAGTGGAACATCAAAGGCCCAGTGGTTTGACACAAAATGTTGAAATTCCTACTTGGAAGTGGGAAGATGTGAATATGTACTTTGTAGTTAGTTTTCCCCGTACTCGGAGACAATTTGATTCCATCTAGGTTGTGGTTGATAAAATGACTAAGTCGACTCACTTCTTACCGGTTAAGACTACCTATAATGGCGAGGAGTATGCTAAAGTGTATATTCGAGAGTTGGTGAGATTGCATGGTGTGTCAAGGTCTATCATATCGGATCATAGTACTCAATTTACTTCTCTTTTTTAGAAGTCTTTTCAAAAAGAACTTGGTACTAAGGTCAAGTTGAACATCGCATTTCATCCTCAAACCGATGGGCAAGCCGAAACAACAATTCAAACCTTGGAGGACATGTTAAGGGTTTGTGTGTTGACATTCAAGGGAAATTGGGATGATCATCTACCTCTCATTGAGTTTTCTTACAACAATAGCTTTCATGCTAGCATTGGTATAGCTCCATTTGAAGCTTTGTATGGTAGGAGATGTAGATCTCTGGTTGGTTGGTTTGAAATAGGTGAGGCGACTTTGTTAGGCCAAGACTTGGTTGTTGAGCCTAATGAAAAGATGAAGTTAATTTGGGAAAGGTTAAAAATGACTCAAAGTCGCCAACAGTCTTATTCGGATATTAGGAAGAGGGATCTTGAATTTCATGTTGGTGATTGGGTGTATGTGAAGGTGTCCCCCATGAAAGGCATCATGCGCTTTGGCAAAAAGGGAAAGTTGAGTCCCCGGTACATCGGACCTTATGAAATTATGGAACAGGTTGGCAATGAGGCCTATAGGCTGGACTTGCCTTTAGACATGAGTTCCATTCATCTAGTATTTCATGTGTCCATGTTAAGGAAGTTGGATGGCGATCCTAAAGCAATTACACCTTTGGAGGGTGTGACGGTTGAAGAGAATTTGACCTATGAAGAGGTGTCGGTTGAGATCTTGGATAGGCAAGTGAAGAGGCTTTGCAACAAGGAGGTAGCTTTGGTCAAGGTGCTTTCGAGGAACCAAGATGTGGAGAGTGCGACATGGGAAGCAGAGTTGGACATGATGGAGAGATATCCCTATCTCTTCCAATCTACTCAAGCCTAAGGTACTAGGTTTTATCCTTGTATGGTCCTAATTCTTTAAATTCTTGAGTTTCATGACATTGCATGTATACATGAGCACGAAAATGATTTAAATGATGTTTTGACATGAGGTTTGAAGGAATTTTGAAATGATGCATGATTTGTTATAAGTTTGATGAAAATGTCTCTTGTTTGATTGTTGTCCTCAAGCCATAGTTTGCTCATTCGAGGACGAATGTTCCCAAGGGGGAGATGATATAATGATCCGAAATTTTTTGAATTTCATAATGGTTGGTCAAGGTTAGTGTTAAACTGGTTGTGGTTGAATTTTGGTAGCCATGGGTTGTATTTGAGGGTCGGATTTAAAACGGATCGTTTGGTGAGGTTGTAAGGTTGGTTGGGCAGTGAAATTTGAAAGATCATAACTTTTGATATGGAATGAGTTGTGTGGGTTTCTATATATTAAATCAAATATCTTTGAGTTATCTTCTCAACACAACTGGTTTTTCAAAATTCGAAGTTCGAATGGAAACGTTATGGCCAAAACAATGGGACTGCCCGTAATTGGAAAGACGCTGGGAACAAGGTTCTAGAACTAGGCTAAGGGCTAGACCACAGACCGTTTGGTGGTCCACGGTCCATGGGGCTACTCGTGGGGTGGTCCAGTGAGCTCTTAGAGGCCAGGGTCCCAGCCATGGCCCAAATAAAGTCCCACGGACCACCTCACGATTCATATGACCCTTCACGGCCCGTAAGGGGTCCCGTGAAGTGGGACAGAATGTTAGCCAAGGTTCAGAGCTGGACTCCAGACCAAGTGATGCTCCACGAACCAGTACACGGTCCGTGTGAAGCTACACGGTCTATGAGACCCCCCGTGAAGTGATCTAGAAAGCCCCTCGAGAGTTCAAGTCAAAGTCGAGGCCAAGTGAAGTTACACGGGCAGGTACACGACCCGTGTACCTATAGACAGGCACTGTAGCCCCTCTGTGAGGCGCTGTTTCAGTGAATTAGCCCATTTCATTAATGGTTAATTCGTAATTTAATTAGATCATATGCCCCTTTTAGGCTTTCTAAGGTCTCCTAAACCCC